>CM022303.1:741567166-741798779 GCA_011799875.1 Thinopyrum elongatum | reverse complement strand
CTACTGCATCCCAAGGTCAACCGGCTCCTCTACAAGGCAGTACTGCTGCATCCCTTGGGAGCTGGATGCCACAGTAGTGTTAGGGCAAAGCAAGGGGGACACCTCATTCCACCTCATGCTCTGGTCCCCCATGCCGAAGAAGCATTCCAGCCCGTCCAGTTCCAGTGTAGTCAGCACGCTGGAACACTGGATGCCACCTTCGTTTAGCGGAGCCGTGTGCAGCGATGGCACCACGAAGTTTGGAGTTTCCCCATACATCAGTGGGGGAAGGCACGGCGGGGCTGGCAGGGCCGCAAAAGAGCTTCCTCCTAGCTTAAACAGAAGCTCCTGGATGGACTCATCCACCTCTTCTCCGATACGATCGCCTTCCACCATGGAACCCGGCATCGGACGGGCCGGCATGGCCATTGCCAGCTGGTGCCAATTGTAAGCACCAGCAGCTAAGCCATTGTTTCCGGCTGCGCCGTTCGCTGCCTGGCGTGCGAACTGCTGCTGCCTCTTGTCCTTGCGTGACTGCTGGCCGAAGAGCTTCTTCTTGAGCCTTGTGTTCCAGTAGTTCTTGATGTCATTGTCCGTTCTCCCCGGCATCTGTGCCGCTATTATCGACCACCTACGCCCAACTCACGGTATGCATGGTCTGTTTAGCTCTTAGATCCTAGATAATACACCCATGTGCCTGGCTATCAGGTTGCAGCTAATCCTACAGTTGAGTTGATCATACAATTGACAAGACGGGTGAGATAGACCAACTGTGTGTGCCAGTACCTGCTTCCTATGCTGATGTAGAGGCTGAGGATGATCCTGTCCTCCTCGTCTGAGAATCCACCGTGCCTTATGTTCGGCCGGAGGTAGTTGAGCCACCGGAGGCGGCAGCTCTTTCCACACCTCTTCAGACCTGCGGAAGTCCCAGACACACAAGAACGCACACCTAATTAGCTTCCATCTATTAGTACTACTGCTACTTGTAGCATCGGTACATCGTGCATGGCAAATGTGATGAGCACATACCGATCTTCTGCGGTAGCGCGATCCAGTTGCCGCCAGTGCCGTTCTGCTCTATGTAGGATTTGACCATGGCGTCCTCCTCCGGGAACCATGGGCCCTTCTTCACGCTCGCCTTATCACAGCACGGAGCTCTCCCCATTGCGTTATCCTTCCTCCTCTTCTACTTTGTGGCTCTCCTGCAGTTGTGAGGGGGGCGGGACGAAGCTTTGGTTAGGACCTAAACTTTGTTAGGCATGGTGATGGTGAGGGCGCGCGGTGGGTTTATGTTCTCAAAAGGCATGCAGGAGGAATGAGTTAGGTGTATTATTGACATGGGAAAAGATGGCTACGTGTGTTAGTAATAAAATACGGTTTAATTTGTGGTGGTGCGATCTGGGTTGATTGTTGTTTCCCCTGGATTAGAATCTCCATCGTGCGATTATTTACGTGTAAAGGTAAACCTCCTATGTTTATGCAACCAAGTGGCGATCTTATTTATTATATTTTTGAAACTGAGGCAAAAGATTGGGAAATGATTAGAATCACCCGACGGATAACGACGCGTGGGTCCGCCGTCTCGGTGGCCGTTGGATCCGAAACGTATTATCTAGACTAGGTTTTGCAACTGAGTCATTGTTGCGATCTTCACCACCGCAACAACTAGTGTGTTGCGGCAGGATCTGGATCTGGTTCCCCTAGAGAGCAGTCGCCACCCGTGCTCCTCCCCAGCTCCCCATCAAGCCGCTGCCTCTTTGCGTTGCTCCGACCGCCGGCATCACGCCGATGAGGTCATCCGCGGCCGCTGTCGCCCGCCTCCATCATGAACGTCGTCCATCGCGGTGTGCCCGAGCTCAGGCTGCAACCGCCGTCCCAGGGGAGCACCCGCATCCGCGTCCACCATGAGTTCTTGCGTCCGGTGCCGGCGTGTTGCTGCTCGCTGTCCAGCACCGTCGTGTTGCTGCTCGCTGTCCAGCGCCGGCGTGTAGTTAGTTTCCGCAACAAGGTCTCTGTTGCAAAAAGTAAAAAAAAAATTGTAACAAAACCATTGTTGCAAAAAATTCCAACGAGACCTTTGTTGCAACAAGACCTTTGCTGCAAAAAAAAAACTATAACAAGAGCTATGTTGCAAAAATAATCTGCAACTTGACCTATGTTGCAATTTTGTTGTTTCTGCAACACGACATGTGTTGCAGTGATAGAAGATGACGCTCGACCGCTCAATCCAGCAGATCTGACGGCTTGCGAGGTGGCGGATCTTTTAAAAAGATCCGCCGGCGGACGCGTAGGAGCGCCCCGATTTGCCTCATCCATTAATTAAGAAGAATATTTACGTGTAAAGGTAAATCCAAGTCGCAGCTTGGCTTATTTATGCGACGGGCTACACTAACAAACTAAGATCAAGTCGCAGCTTGGCTTATTTCACTAATAACTGGAGAAAACCAATAACTGAAGAAAACCCTAACTAACGAAACTGAACTTTAACAGCTACAGCTACGCCTGACGAAACTGATTTTTTCCGAAAAATTGACAACAGCTGTTAACTGACACACCAGGCACTACCAGGACTACCTCCGCGAGATCGTAAGGAGCACCCCACTCTGAGCTTGTGGAGCTCACGGACGCACACGGGCAGGGAACGCTGTGCATGGAGCGGCCGCAGCTCAAGGAGTTCACCAACAAGTCGCTCGCCGCTGCCACCACCGCCAACCGCACGCAGGTGCCAGCCTGCAACATGAAGCTCCGGTACGTGCCGATGCTGGAGCTCTCGGATGGGACGAGGATCCAGGGCGTGACGCTCGTGGTGATCAAGCCCGTCGGCGAGACTGGCGGCATCGGCTGTGGCCGGAAGGAGCTGGACGAGTTCGTGGCCGGCGCGTTCGACGGGCATTTCAGGGAAACTCGGCAACCTTTTCCATTTCCTTTTTTTTAATAGGGAATGCCAGGTGATGGTGTCCTAGATAAGGGGGTGCTAACCACGTCAGCTCCAGAAGACGTGGGACGGGCCGAGGACCCCCAAAATGACCAACCAGTGGGTCACATTCGTCAGGCCATCTAGTGGAATCAAGATGAAATTTTTCGAAGACTTGGCGTATAATCCAAGACACGAATACAATCTTCGGCATGTTTATCTTCAGACGTAACCGACCTCTGTGTAACCCTAAGTACCTTCGGTGTCTATATAAGCCGAGGGGTTTAGACCGTAGAGAACAACTCATTCATACATGATCTCGAGGTAGATCAACCTGTACCCCATCCACAATCAATACAACAATGCAGGACGTATGGTTTTACCTCTTCGAGAGGCCATGAACCTGGGTAAACATCGTGTCTCCCTTGTGTCCTGTTACCATCGTGCCAAGACTACCAGCTCGTGACCCCCTACCCGAGATCTGCCGGATTCGACTCCGTCATTGGTGGCCCATGCAGGTCCCTCCGTGTGGTCAAAGCGGCTGGATGGGCCGCCTCTAGATCAACGATAGCGTCGATTGCGGCATGACTTTTCTGTAGGAGATATGCCCTAGAGGCAATAATAAATGTTATTAATTATCTCCCTGTTCATAATTAAGTTTATATTCCATGCTATAACTGCTATGGTTCCCGAGCCCGTATATCCATAAAGGCTCTGGGAAAACCCATGTGCACGTGTGGTATAATAAACGGTAAAATGTATTCCTAGTCGTGCCTCTAAGACTAGCTCAAGTGTTGCATGATGATTATGTTTTCCCAATCATGGGCATGTCTATGCCAGCAACTTTGAGGGCACAATGTCAGGAAGGACATTTGTGTTGAATCGACCCGAATTGATGTTATGCTATGAGATACATTCGTCATGAGTTAATGGTTAATAACACAGAGATAGTTAACGTTTGCATGATTCCTCAGACCATGAGAGTATCGAGTTTCTTCATGCTTGATTCATGAACTTTGGGGTTTGTTAAACGTCATCCGTAAATGGGTGGCTATTACGGCGGCTTACGGGTTCATGGAAAAGTGTGTCAAGTAACTTGATAGCTCAAGATTGGGATTTGCTCCTCCGGCGATGAAGAGATATCTCTGGGCCCTCTCGGTGTTACGGTATCCATCATCGTCTGGCCAGACATAGGGTGATTTGATCACAGGGATGCCGGAACACGGTAACGAGAAAAGAGAACAATACCGGTAACGAGGTAACTGGCTTAGTGGACAAGTTGTTGATCCACGGGAATGCCAACATGTCTCACCTCGGGTATTTGTAACATATCGCGAAGCAACAGGAATAGCACACGGCAACTGGAGGTTCACTCGAATATTCATTCGTGTGGGTATAGGGGTCAATATGGGTGTCCACGGCTCCGATGCTGATCATTGATCGGAAAGTGTTCCGGTCATGTCTATACTTCACCGAACCTATAGGGTCACACGCTTAAGGGTCATCTATCTGCTGAATACTAGACAAGGAGTCCGAGAGAAAGTCACTGGAAAAGTTTCAGAGACAACGGAAAAGTTCCGGAGAGAACACCGAAAAAAGTTTCGGTAAAACCGAAAAGTTGTTTCGGATAAAACCATTGATCCAAAAAGGTTTCGGCAAGCACCGGGAATGTTTTGGGGGTTGCCAGATAGGTCTGGTAATTTCTGGAATTTTTCTAGAGAAAAAACCGAAAAAAGTTTTCGGAGCTGCCGGAATTGTTTACCGGGTAAACGAAGATGGTTTTAAATTAAACCACCATACTGGAAATGTTCCGGAGCGCGTCCGGATTATTTTAGAGGGTGCCGGAAATGTTCTGGGACCTTCGGGAATTTTTCTGGAAATTACACGCGGGAAAACATCTTGTCCCAGCGAGGGGGGACAAGATCCCACGTTTCGTGGGGGCTGTTTTTGGGGGGGGGGGCCCTAGGGGGCAGCCCCCTTGTTGGTGGACAAGGTGTTGGGGGGGACCCCATGGTGGGGGGCAGCCCCCACATATTATGGGATATGTTGGGAGGAGGTGGCAGCCCCTCATGGGGGCGCCATGGGGCAAAGGGGGGGCCCCATGAGACAAATCCCCACCTTTGGTGGGAGCTTGTTTTGTGGGGGGGCCCCACATGTTTTGTGGCTGAAATTTTCAGCCACCCCACCCCCTCCTTCCCCTATAAAAGGAGGTGGAGAGGAGCTCTCCATCCCCACTCCAACTCTCTCACACAAGCCATGCATGATCTGGCATTCTCTCTCCCTCCCACGAAATAGTTTCGTAGTGCCGAAAGGCTGTCTGGGTTCCGGTGGGAACTAGTTCTGGACGGCGAAGCCCTGCCGGATAGATGACACCGTATGTGTGCAACCCAGTAGAGAGGTCGTAGTTTCGTCCTTTTGTCCGAGGGGCTGTTCGAGTGTCCTCCCGAAGGGCTGTCCGAGTAACCGTCCGATTTTCGAGGGTCCTCCCGAAGGGCTGTCCGTGTCACTGTCCGAGGGACTGTCCGACCGCCTCCCGGAGGGCTGTCTGAGGGGCAGATGAGGGAATACATCCTCGCGGTTGGGAGGTTGTAAATCCTAGCTGCGGGGGTCTGCACCGACGATCGTCATCGACTCTACTTCCGCTGCGCTACGAGTCGGTAACGAAATGATCAAAAACCCTGTATGCAATCTCCATAGTGATCCTGGGCTGGTGCGTAGGTCGGAAATTTTTTGTTTTCTGCTGCGTTACCCAACAGTGGCATCATGAGCCATGCTATGCATAGATGCAGGTTGCGATCTAGAATACATGAGATGTATGGGTGTTGCACAATATAATTAGGTAGTAGATGAGTTCTATTACTGAAAATTATTTGTGCGGGTAGCAGATGAAATATGTTACCCAATGTTCTTGTTGCTTCCCTGGAATTTGCATATTTCTGATCTTGATAACAATATGGTGGAGTTTCAATGTTCTGGCAATCCGCGATCTTGATTGATCAATGAAGTGCTAACAGTTCATTGAATTCCACCGTAGTTAAAAAGAAAGATGAAATTTCGCAGACGAAAGGGCAATGCAGATATGATCTGCATGGGGGTCATGCGTATGACGAAGTTTAGTATGGGGTTCGAGATTTTATTATCTCGTGCTTCATACACCCCGCATTGTTAATCTAGCGACTTGAATTATCATACTTGATGATGGACGTTGGTAGCTTCGGTTTGTTTCGAAACCTTAGAAGCCACGAAAAACAATTTTTTGCATGAACCGATTAGAGACGTCTAACTTGGTTTTGCAGGAGGGTTTGCATGTGCATGTGATGTGGTATAGCAGTGCTCAAATTAATTTTATTATGTATGAGATGTCTATATGATGTAAATTGATTAACATGACCTGCGTGTCATGATTTGGCATGATGGCTGGAGCCATATGATTGCACTTTAAATGACCTGCGTGTCAACCTTGTGTAATGCATTATTTTATTAGCTATAGAGATAGCAATATTATCTGGTGCATCGACAAGGTGGTGGCAATCTTCGCGAAGGTGAACACCGACGCGAATGCCGAAGACGAAGAAATACAAGACTTCTCCGTCAGAAAGGGCTATACCATATCATGCTATTATGAATTGCCTGAGATGTTTATCCCTTATGATGCACCCTTCTTGATTGCGTGGTAGTCGCTTTTTATTAGGGTGATCTCTCACAAAAATATCATAGTTGATAGTGTTCTCCCAAGTGTAGCACCGTCACGGCACCTAACTTTTCGGGGTGCGCCATGACTAACATGGGTACGAACGATTAGGGATGTGTGAGGCGGGTGAGTTCAGACCTCGCAGCGAGATCACTTGGTTGTCTTTGACGTTCAGGCATGACAGTCATGAGCTCGGAACACGCCCATCGAAAGATGAACAAGAGTCGCATAGAGATGTGATTGGCAGGTTGGCCTACCGGTTGAGATTTTCGTCATCAGTGGTGACTAACATCAATGACGAATAATCAAAACACGGGTCTTGAATCACTCACAATCAATTATGAGAGATATTGATTTGAGTGGGAGCGCGCTGTAGAATTAATTCTTTTAATTCTCAGTGCAATTAATTTTGAACATTGTCTAAGTGTGATTTGCTTAATAGTTGTAAAATAATGGCTCGCGTTTCCACCTTCCCTGTTAAAATTGAATAGCTGTTAAATATCTGGTTAATACTTTACGGTTGGTAACGTAATGTGAGGATTGTACTCAAGAGTGCCAAGAAGGACTTTGTCCTATCGCATACTTTCGGTATTCTCTCTCTTATGCTATGGATCATGTGACTCTCGTCCTTCGATCCAAAAGCTAAAATTCCGTTTTCAGTCAAGTGCAATATGTTTGCTTCCATGAGACCCAAACTTCGATAGTTTGGATAGTTATGTGATATTCATGGAATGTGAAAATCATTTTCAGAGACAGACAAAGGCTAAAAGATATGAGATATCCAAAGCAATGTTTGTTTGCAAACTATTGTTAAAGGAGTTTACTATGCATTAGACTGATAAGAGAGGGATCCAGAATAACGCCTGTCATATGATGAACGGTGAATAAAACAACAACTTAAAGAGAAAGGAAGTGTCCGAAGGGTGTTAGTAAGACTTTCACGCCTAGGAAGTTCGGGGCTAACGCCACTCTTAAGTTGAGTGCTTCTTCTGAGAGTAGGAGAAATACTAAAAGTTAAACTGTTAGAAGTATAAAGGCAAAAAGAAAGAAGACTGGAATATCCAGCTCATGTATGAATGTCAAGATATAGTTCTTGGGAATCATGATTAAATTGTTAATCGCTGATTCTTGGTTATTGTGAGTTAATCACAAAGATACCCACTCGATTGCATTCTGTTGCAACTCGATGTAAGAACTACTATGGCCTGAAAGACTAGCCAGGAATGAGGTTTAGGTATACACAGGGAACATAGTAAATGTTACTATACCTTCCATCGGTGTATTACCGTCTGTATTTATTTTCATAATTCATTTAGAGTTTTACACACTCTAGCCCATTACATAAGGTATCTTGCAAGAAGGTTGTTCATAAGAGAACTTCTAATGTTCGGTGTTATGAATAACATAAGGGCCATACTTTCATTATGAATGAGATGTATGTTATGAATGTTGATAATAAAATATTACCTCTGTGTTTACTTTCATAATTCATTTTAGAGTTTCATACACTCTAGCCATTGCACAATGTTTGATGCAAGAGGGTTGTTCAGAAAAGAACAATTGTTGTTCAGAATTATGAATAACATAAGGGCCATGCTTCCATCATCAATGGGATGTATGTTATGAATATTGATGGTAATATGATACATCCATAACACTGACGCTAAATATCGCAAGACTAAGAGAATACCACACATATGTGGCACTGCATTTGGTCACATTGGAGAAACCCGCATGGAAAATTCCATTATGATGGATTTTGAAGTCGTTTGATTTTGGATCATCTGACACTTGTAACTTTCCTCCGAAAAGTGAAGTGACTGAAATACCATTCACAAGCCATAAGGAATGAGCAACAAACTTATTGGTGATCATACATTTGGATGTATGTAGTTCAATAAATGTTGTTGCAAGTAGTGGATTCATCTATCTTCAGAAATGACTCAAGTAGATATATGGATATTTACTTGATGAGACATAAGTTTGGATCTTTTGAAATCATTCGAAAGGTTTCCAAAATTAAGTAGAAGTTATTGTAACAAGAAAATTATGTTTCTACAATTCGATTGCAGAAAAGAATATTTGAGTTACAAGTTTAGCGAATGTCTGATGAGTTGTGAAAGGGGTTTCATAACTTGCACCTCCCGGAACACCACTGCAAGTGGAAAGTCCGTGAAGATGTAATTGAACCATTTATGACATGGTACGATCAAAGATGACATAAATCAATTTGCCATTATCCCTTTTAAAGAGTGATGCTTTGGAGACTATGGCTTTTACACTGAAAAGAGCTCCATCGGGTCTGTTGAAATGACGCCATGGTATGGTACGCCCAACCATGTTATATCTTTTCTTAACATTTGGAATATGGGGCTTGTGTAAAAGGTTACAAACCTATTCCAAATCAGACAAGTGCTACTTTGTAGGTTATCCCAAGACATTGGGTATTCCCCCACCACTATACCGAGGCAAATAAGTTTGCCACAAAGAACGGTATGCTTTTTGAAGAAAATGGTTCTTTCAAAAAGGTGAGTGGGAGAACAATGCAACTCGATGGGATAAACAGTATCTTCGTCATCAGTTCAAAGGAAAGAGACCTTGGAAGTGATTCCAGAGTTTCCTACTGCGACTGATACGGAAGTCTCTACAATAAAATGTATGGACTTCGATCGAACTTGCAGCTGAACCACGTGGGCAAGGCTCGTGCAAACCTCTCAGGTGCGCAAACGAGATATTGTTGTTAGACAACAGTATACCTACAATACACAAGGAAGCATTGATGGGCCCTGACTCCAGAATTGGCTAAATGCCAATACAATCCGAGTTAGTTTCCATATAAGTGATTCAAGATTAAAACCTTGATACACCCTTCGGAAGACTTAGAGTCTAACGAATATTTATGGAACTTAAAACTGATACGGATAAAAATGTTTTATCCATAAAGCTCGACTTGTTGCAATAACAAGTTCAAGGAGTTGACTACGATGAGATTGTCTCACCGTAGCGATGCTTAAAGTTGGTTCGGGTTGAACTAGCAATTAAGACATATTTCAATCATGAGATATGAAACATGGATGACAAAAGGATTTCCATCTGATGGAAATAAAACCTAGGGCTTGTATGTGATACAGACCAAAGTAATTTGTCGATCCAGAGGATGCTAGTAGGTATGCAAACTTCAGAGTTCCAGCGATGGACAGAAGAGAGCAAAATGAAGTTAGAATCTTCGTGTTTTGATGAAATGGTCAAAAAGGGTTTTGACTTCATCAATGGGTAACGAAGATGCTTGTAATTCAAGAAAGTAAGTGGGAGCATAATAATATTTCTAAAAACCTTATGTGCTTGACACATTGGTAATTGGAAATAAATTTCTTGACACGAATTAGGACTTCATTTGAAAATAGTTTTTTCGATGAAGTGCTTGGGCTAAATAGCCTTGATATTAGGCATGATAATCTATGGAGATAGATTTACCTAATGGGGCTAAGCAATGAATACATATTGACAAGATGCTAAAATCTTTTAGCATTAAAACCCCAAGGAGTGATTCTTGCCGAAGTCACATGGAAAGAGTTTTTGCAAGACTCGGTGTCCCAAAAACACTGATGAGCAAAATACATGATGGAGATTCCATACACCTTCGTGTTTGGATTAATCATGTATTCCATGGTATGTAAAACAACCAGATATGTCCAATACTCCAAAGTTGTTACGAGTATAGATACCAAAGTGATCAAAGTACTGATCATGGGACAACAGTGAAAACGGGTCATTGAGTACTATAGTAGCACTGATGACATGTTTTCTCGCAAGTGAAGATCATGAAGAGTTCATTGTAAAAGGTTACATCGATACAGTCTTCATCATTTCTCCATGCGATTTTCGATTTAAATTGAGGGTTTTGTGTAACACACAATGTGGTGGCACAGTTAGTTGGAAAAATTGTTCCAAACAAGTTACTGTGGTGAATTCTATAATAGGGGCGAAGTATGTTGCCGCTTTTAAAGCGACAAAGAAGATGTTGAATCATATAGTTCATTCATGAACTTAGTATGGTTCCAAGATGGCTTTTGTCAATGGGACACTACTACAAGTAGTTGCTCCATAACTCAGTCTGAGGAATACAGGTTCGACCTGTGATTCACATACATACAAAGCCAAGTCAACACAAAATATGGATTTTGTGAAAGCGTGAAGACGCGAGGATATGCAAAGATACACACGGAGCTGAAGTCGTCAGATCCGTTGGACATCAGGCTATACCACAAGCGAAGCATATTTACACCGGTGTGCCACAGGTGTGAAGTGCATTAGCATCAACTAGATTATTGACTCTAGTGCAAGTGGGAGTCTGTAGGAGATATGCCCTAGAGGCAATAATAAATGTTATTAATTATCTCCCTGTTCATAATTAAGTTTATATTCCATGCTATAACTGCTATGGTTCCCGAGCCCGTATATCCATAAAGGCTCTGGGAAAACCCATGTGCACGTGTGGTATAATAAACAGTAAAATGTATTCCTAGTCGTGCCTCTAAGACTAGCTCAAGTGTTGCATGATGATTATGTTTTCCCAATCATGGGCATGTCTATGCCAGCAACTTTGAGGGCACAATGTCAGGAAGGACATTTGTGTTGAATCGACCCGAATTGATGTTATGCTATGAGATACATTCGTCATGAGTTAATGGTTAATAACACAGAGATAGTTAACGTTTGCATGATTCCTCAGACCATGAGAGTATCGAGTTTCTTCATGCTTGATTCATGAACTTTGGGGTTTGTTAAACGTCATCCGTAAATGGGTGGCTATTACGGCGGCTTACGGGTTCATGGAAAAGTGTGTCAAGTAACTTGATAGCTCAAGATTGGGATTTGCACCTCCGGCGATGGAGAGATATCTCTGGGCCCTCTCGGTGTTACGGTATCCATCATCGTCTGGCCAGACACAGGGTGATTTGATCACAAGGATGCCGGAACACGGTAACAAGAAAAGAGAACAATACCGGTAACGAGGTAACTGGCTTAGTGGACAAGTTGTTGATCCACGGGAATGCCAACATGTCTCACCTCGGGTATTTGTAACATATCGCGAAGCAACAGGAATAGCACACGGCAACTGGAGGTTCACTCGAATATTCATTCGTGTGGGTATAGGGGTCAATATGGGTATCCACGGCTCCGATGCTGATCATTGATCGGAAAGTGTTCCGGTCATGTCTATACTTCACCGAACCTATAGGGTCACACGCTTAAGGGTCATCTATCTACTGAATACTAGACAAGGAGTCCGAGAGAAAGTCACTGGAAAAGTTTCAGAGACAACGGAAAAGTTCCGGAGAGAACACCGAAAAAAGTTTCGGTAAAACCGAAAAGTTGTTTCGGATAAAACCATTGATCCAAAAAGGTTTTGGCAAGCACCGGGAATGTTTTGGGGTTTGCCAGATAGGTTTGCTAATTTCTGGAATTTTTCTGGAGAAAAAACCGAAAAAAGTTTTCAGAGCTGCCGGAATTGTTTACCGGGTAAACGAAGATGGTTTTAAATTAAACCACCATACTAGAAATGTTCCGAAGCGCGTCCGGATTATTTTAGAGGGTGCCGGAAATGTTCTGGGACCTTCGGGAATTTTTCTGGAAATTACACGCGGGAAAACATCTTGTCCCAGCGAGGGGGGACAAGATCCCACGTTTCGTGGGGGCTGTTTTTGGGCTGATTTTGGGGGGGGGGGGGCTAGGGGGCAGCCCCCTTGTTGGTGGACAAGGTGTTGGGGGGGCCCCCATGGTGGGGGGCAGCCCCCACATATTATGGGATATGTTGGGAGGAGGTGGGAGCCCCTCATGGGGGCGCCATGGGGCAAAGGGGGGGCCCCCATGAGACAAATCCCCACCTTTGGTGGGAGCTTGTTTTGTGGGGGGGCCCCACATGTTTTGTGGCTGAAATTTTTAGCCACCCCACCCCCTCCTTCCCCTATAAAAGGAGGTGGAGAGGAGCTCTCCATCCCCACTCCAACTCTCTCACACAAGCCATGCATGATCTGGCATTCTCTCTCCCTCCCACGAAATAGTTTCGTAGTGCCGAAAGGCTGTCTGGGTTCCGGTGGGAACTAGTTCTGGACGGCGAAGCCCTGCTGGATAGATGTAACTGTATGTGTGCAACCCAGTAGAGAGGTCGTAGTTTCGTCCTTTTGCCCGAGGGGCTGTTCGAGTGTCCTCCCGAAGGGCTGTCCGAGTAACCGTCCGATTTTCGAGGGTCCTCCCGAAGGGCTGTCCGTGTCACTGTCCGAGGGACTGTCCGACCACCTCCCGGAGGGCTGTCCGAGGGGTAGATGAGGGAATACATCCTCGCGGTTGGGAGGTTGTAAATCCTAGCTGCGGGGGTCTGCACCGACGATCCTCATCGACTCTACTTCCGCTGGGCTACGAGTCGGTAACGAAATGATCAAAAACCCTGTATGCAATCTCCATAGTGATCCTGGGCTGGTGCGTAGGTCGGAAAATTTTTGTTTTCTGCTGCGTTACCCAACATTTCTACCGGGGTAACTTTTTGTCTTTGTCAGCATCACACTTCACACCGATTCGGCTGGCCATCTCGGCCAGATCAAAAATTTCGCTCCAGGTCGGATCATTAGTTCAAGAACCGGGAATACGCCACGGATCCCCACGGTGAGCTGACGTTTTTGGGCTGGGTATCAGACCAGGCCGAATACAATGCCGACGGATCTGATTTGGTGAACTCTTCTGTCCAGATTTCGAATTCGATCCCAGCTCAGGACCACGGTGTATGTCATACCTCGGATTCGGCCTTGAGTTCGGAGCCGAGCACACCCACGGATCAGGCATCTGGTTTGACCAATGAAGACCCCAAGACCATGTCAAATCGGATCTCGAGCAGACTCCAACTACACCCAGCCGTGACTCAGGCCATGGGTGAGGTTGATATTTCTCTCCTAAACGAGATGCAAGATCGGATTCGGAACCTCACAATCTCGGACGATCGGAACTCGGTTTATGATCAGATCTGGGAGAAGTCTGGGCCGGCTGGAATTTTCCACCCACCCACCACCCACCTAGTCGCTACCGTCCAGGACTTAACTGACGTTCTAGCCAGTGCCTCCGAGGAGGCTACCGACATGGATGAAGATGTCGGTGAAACCTCAGACACCTCCCCACCACCAGTCGTCAACAGCACCAGCAAGTGGACCGTTACCTCCACCTACGATGTCTACATGGTGGACACTCCCAAGAACGGAGGAGGAGGAGGAGGAAATCTAAAGCGCCGACGCAAGGGCCGCCACAATGGGGACACCAAAAATGGCAACGCAAGTAACGGCAGCACTGGAAACGGTGACGACCACAATGACGAGGCAGCGAACGGCGGTAATAACGGCGCTGCCGGCAATAATGGCACCGGCAACGACGACGCCACTGACAAGGTCAACAGGGATGATGATGAAACCAACGACGGTGATTACAACCCGGAGGCCGAGGAGGAACGAAGCCTCAGCCCCAACGAGTATGATGCTTTTGAGCAGCCCCTAGAGGCACCTCATCTCAAAACCCTGCACAAGCGATTGGCCAGTACGGCCAAAAGCATTAAGAACAAGTCTCAGCGTCTTAAAGTCAAAGAGGATTATCTCAACGATAGATGGACCAAGCTCCTTAGGGCCGAACAGGCACTCGAGGATAAGCTCCAACAAACGGGAGCTAAATGCTCTTACCCCCGCAGAAACTTGCTGGACGAGCTAGACGCGGAGGCTGAGGACAGCGCACCATCTAAGCGCGAATGGGTTGAAAACCTCGATCGCCCTCCTTGGGGCCGAGATCGGCCAGCTGGCGCAGATAAATTCACTCCTGAGGTGCCCGGGCGCAGAGGTGGAGTCAATCCACCATGGACCACCACGAGGTATGACCCAAAGGAAAAAATGCCCTTAAGGTCCGAAATTCCACCTCGGTCAATCTACAAGTCCAGACAGCGCCCACCTGCTGGACAGGCAGCATACCTGGCTTGGTTGACAAAAAAGACGATGTACGTGATTATACTCGTGACCACAACGTGAACGTGTCAGGCATACATCACGCTACTTCCAGAATCCAAGGAGCTGCGCACCTTCAACCAACAAACATCAAGCAATATGACGGGACAACGGACCTGGCAGTTTGGATAGAAGATTTCCTCGTGGCAGTGCATATAGCAGGTGGAGATGACCTCCATGCCATTAAATACCTGCCATTCAAACTCAAAGGTTCTGCTCGGCATTGGCTTAACAGCCTTCCCGTGAACTCGATCGGCGTCTGGGAGGGCCTCAAGGATGAATTCTGAGCTAACTTCCAAGGTACTTACGTCAGGCCTCCGGATGCCGATGATCTCGCTCATGTCGTGCAAAAGCCGGGAGAGTCGGTCAAAAACTTCTGGAATAGATCTTGACCAAAAAAACCAGATAGTGGACTGCCCGGATGTAGAGGCCATCGCTGCATTTAAGCACAATATTGGTGATGACTGGCTGGCCAGAGAGCCCGGTATGAAAAGCCCAGAACAATGGCAAGCCTTGCATTGCTTATGACTCAATTTAGCACTGGTGAGGACAACTGGTTAGCTCGAAAAAGCACCAGCAATAGCAACCCCGGTACTTCCAAGCTATGCGATGGAAATGGGAAGCCTCAGCGGAACAGAAACAATAAGCGCCGCAATAAAGGCAGTAGCAGCGATGCCGAGGATGGCGAGGTTAATGCCGGCTCTGGCAATCAGTGCGGCGGCAACAAGAAGAAGCCTTTAAATTGGGAAAAGGCGGCCCAGCACAGCTGGGCAGGATTTTGGAACAACCTTGTGCAATCCATGGTAATCCCGATAGACCGGCCACCCATAGCAACCATAACTGCTGGGTCATCAAGCCGGCTAGCAAGGTTGTGGCCGAAAACCATGGCAAGGGCCAACCCCACAATAATGAGGACAGAGACCAGCCCGGGCCGAGCAATGCGAGCCAGAAACAATTCCCACCCGAGGTAAAGGACGTGAACATGATCTACATTACCCACATCACCAAGAAGGAGATGAAACACGCTCTCCATGATGATTATGCCGTAGAGCCCGCCGAGCAAAAGTACAGCCCATGGTCGGAAATTCCGATCATATTTCATCGACGAGATGACCCGACCAGTATCCGCCATGGCGGCATGGCTGCTTTGGTCCTCGATCTCATAGTTGGCGGTTTTCATCTGACTCGAGTCCTAATGGACGGTTGCAGTAGCCTCAACCTCATATATGCAGATATCATTAAGAAAATGCATATAGACCCAGCACGGATCCAACCTAGTAATACCACCTTCGAGGGTATCATACCGGGAGTTAAAGCATAGTGCTCGGGAAGGGTGAGCCTGGATGTTGTCTTCGGCACACCCGAAAACTTTCACAGTGAAGAGTTAACCTTCGATATCCTCCCCTTCAGGAGTGGCTATCACGCACTCTTAGGGAGAACGGCCTTCGCACATTTTCACGCCATCCCGCACTATGCTTATCTAATGCTAAAGATGCCAGGGCCGTATGGCGTCATAACAGTAAACGGCAACATGGAACGCTCGCTCCGAACGAAGGAGCAGACCACGGCCTTTGCGGCCGAAGTTCAAGCTTCCAAGAAGGCATCGAAGGCATGGGCTGGATGAAGCAGCCTCAATCCTATGAAGCATCCAAAGCCAGCCCACAGATGAAAGTACATGTAGTCCGCATGTGTGGTTTTGGTAATTAATGACAATCCTTATGGACTAATGTTTGCATTGAGATATACATTTGAAGGTTAGTCCTATTGGAAAATGATTGAAGAATAATGGAAGACAACTCCGTTGAACCAACAATTATATCGAGCTGATCAAAATGGAGTTCATTGGAGTATCTCAAGGGTTGCCATGCTTAGAGCTATGGTTTGAGCCATAATGGATCAAGATCTTAAAAGGATGATTTGAATGATGAATTCTAGGAGTGGCTCGAAGATAAGATCATAATGGACTCATGTGTTCAGTCATGATTGAACAAGTATTCAAGCAAGGTATTCAAGTGAATAATTCAATATTCCCTTCAAGACGTCAAGATTAAACATGGAGGAGACATATCGGATGACCAAGATGAAGCTCAAAGATCGAACTCTAAATGGTTAACACACGAGCGCAAACGATGCACCACATAGGATCTTGTGGTATGATAAGAAATTATCAATTGCACTTTGTGTACTAACCCGTACTATGTGTTGTCTATGTTTTTGAGGGTTAGGTGATTCTCATGGGCTCGCATCGAGAGAGAGATTTCAAGTGTCCATGAGAGGATGACATCAAGTGTCGATGATCATGGTTGACAAGGGCAAGTTCAAGAAAACCACCCCGAAGGATTACATGCTTGAAGCTTGTGGATGATCACATGATGGACAAGTGAAGATGAATACAAAGCAAAGCTTCCCACATTGTGTATGGGGGAGCTACTTGAAGACTTCACCAATGTATTGCCTTCAACTTGAGCCAAGAAGAAACATCAACATCAAGCTCAAGTGAAAGGCTTGAGTCAAAGGTATTAGTTCCTTTGGCGTTAGTGTTGTGCAAAGATGACCATCGAAGAAACATATACACTCAAGAATGGATTCTCGATAGCTATGTAGTATAGCTCTTTTAAGATTCTTGAGTTATAGGGATCCCGCACTATTAAGAGGGGATCAAAGGGGTTAGTGATAGATTTGCTCAAGTCAACATCTTCTATTTCTACTTCCTCACATCATATTCCAACATAGGCATATTTCACTCGTATACAATACAAATACAATATGCCTATACATCTACCAAAGAAAATCCATAGCCAAATAGGTTCCCAAATACATGATAAAACATTTGAATATTTTACATCCTCCATTCTGGTTTGATCTTGGGTGGTTCTCTATGTGAGGACCTGGGCTTTTTCCATAGCTTCAAAACGAGCCCAAGATCATCAAAATCGGAGTCCGGATGTGAAAGTTATGCATGTTTCAATTTTGGGGTTCCTGCTGTTTTTTAATTGTCGGACGTCCGACATCGTCCAGAAATCCGGTGCGCCATATCCAGAAGCAAACGATCAGATTTCCAGTACTTACCGGACGTCCGGTGCCTCCCAGGACACCGGATGTCCGGAAAGTGTCGGACGTCCGACAGACCTGTTTCGCAAATATCATACTACATTCGTTCGTTGGCGTGCTACAGCCGTCAGACGTCCGGTGTTCCACCAGACGTCCGGTGCTTGTTTTGACGTCCGACACTTACCTGGGCAGAATTCCCCCAATGGCAACATTTGGGGCCACACTATAAATACCCCTTCACCACTTCGTGGAGGGGTTGAGCAACACAAATATCTCCACCCACATTTCAGAAAAGCTCCCTCTCCTTTCTCCTACCTCAAATCTTAGATCTCGGAGAGATTTGTGAGAGTTCTTGAGAGTTTTTCCAATCAAGTGATAGATCCACTCCCTCTCCCTCTCTTGACCAAAGGAATTCATGATTTGAGCAAGTCTTGAGCATTTCCCCTTTGTTCTTGTTACTCTTGGAGGTTGGAGACAGCTAGGCGGTAGGAGTGCTCCGGTGAAGAATCAACTTGTGATTTGTCCCCCGGAAAGTTTCTGAAGGTTTGGAGGCCGCCTCAAGGTCTACCACTAGTGGTTGGAAATCGCCTTCGTGGTGATATCTCAAGGAGAATAGGGTGATCCTTCGTGGCGTTGGTGTGCCTTCGTGGTAACATCCACCACTCTAACAGTGACTAGCTTCCCTCCAAGGAAGTGAACATCAGGATACATCCTCGTCTCCATGACTTTGGTTATCCCTAACCCTAACTCCTTACTTGTGGTTTACTTTGGTCACTTGACCGTGCATTCACTATATCTCGTTGTCCTCATTATATTATGTTGGTTACTATATCATAGAGATTATTTAGGCCAACACTTTATAGTCCGCAATTCATACTTCCTACTATTGTTCTATCTTGTGCTTAGTGTGAATTGCTAGCTTGTAACATTCATTTCCATATCTTGTGACATAACTTGTGTAAGCTTTTAGTGCTTACTTGAGTTTGCTTGTATCATTCTATTCCATATATTGTGATACAATTTGTGTAAGCTTGTATTGCTTACTTGTGGTTGTGTGTATTATTCATTTCCATATCTCGTGATATACATTGAGTAAGTTTGTGTGACTTACTTGTGCTTACTCATATCCTCATTGTTCTCATCTTGTTTATCCTAAGTCGTTGGTGCACTTAGTGAGCCTAGTATATTTAGGATTTGTGCTTGAAAACTATCCGCTTAGTTTATTTCCGTATTAGGATATAGCCAAATCCGTAAAAGATTTTAAAACAGCTATTCACCCCCCCTCTAGGCGACATCATGGTCCTTTCAATTGGTATCAGAGCTAGGTCTCTCCTTATTAGGCTTTACCACCTAGAGAGTAACGATGTCGACTAGTGAACTAGTGCACGATGACACATTTTGTTTTAATGGCACAAATTACATTATGTGGAGATTACGCATGCTTTGTCACTTTCGGGCCATGGGTTCAAATGCTCTGCGGATTGTTGTTGTAGGGGATTCAAATCTAAAGGATGGACAATCTCCATCACTTGAGGATATGCATCTTGATAGTGAAGTTTTGAGTGCCATTCACCATGCTATATCCTTTGAGGTGTTGAAGTCAATCTCGACTTGTTCGTTGGCTCAGGAGGCTTGGACCAAACTTGAAGTTACATATGGTGGTCCAACCTTGTGGGAGTCAATGCTATTTGGGACAAAGTAATGGAGGAGTTCCCTACATCTTCATATCATGAAGAGCTCTCTATTGCTTCCACCTCTGATTGGTTGGACATTTCAACATCTTCCACTTCACCAACATGTGGCGTGCCACAAGGTAATGACATGGTGAGTGAAGAAATATCTTGTGATGATGGTGTTAAGCTCATCATTGATGATCTTGCATGTGCAAATTCTTCTGTAGATAGTCCATGCATATCATCTAATGATTCACTCATAAATTCTTGTGATGATAAGCTTGCTCGTTTTTGTTACCTTATTCAAAATGCCTTGATTCCCTCGAGTTCTCTTTGTGAAACTAACCATGTAGAGGAAATCAAGAAAAATGGGGCACACTTTATTGATGAAGATCCCTCTTCTCCAAAAGAATCAACATCAACACCCTTTGTTCACATGTGCCTCATGGCAAGAGGTAATGACGAGGTATCATCTTCTCTTAGTGATAATGATGATAGTTGTAATGAGGAAGATGATGATGACTTGACTCAAAATCTCTATGAGATTGGGAAAACTCTTCATAGAGCTAAAAATAACACTTATAAAAGGTTCCAAGATGTTCTTGCTTACTTTCAAAAACGTAATGATTTATTTCTTAACGAGCAAGCAAAAGGTGAAAAACTTGAACATGAACTTGCTAATGCTCATCAATCTCTTAGTGACTTGAGGTCTTTAAAAGAAGAGATTGAAGTTACTCATTGTAAACTTAAAGAGGATTTTGAGCACCTTGACCTTGGCTACAAGAATGTCAAAGGTGAGCTCACCAAACTCTCTATGTCTCATGAGGAATGTCAAGCTACTCATGCGGAGTCTCTAGTTTCCACATGCTCCTCTCATACTGATAATGATGCTTGTGCTACTAACTCTATCTTATGTGAAGCATCGATATTGAAAGAAAATGTTGAGCTAAGAACTCAACTTGATTTGCTAACTAGCAATTATGGGAGATTGGAAGAAAGTCATGAAAAGCTCTCAGGCACTCATGGGGATCTTCTAATCTCTTATGATGGGTTAAAGTTAGCTCATGAGGCTATGGTCACCAAGGTAAAATCATGTGAGTCTTATGTGGATATTAGCACATCTTCTACTCGAAATGCCTTATTGCCATGTGCTAGTCTGTGCAATTCCTCTCTACATGATATTGATACATCTTGTGATGAATTGCTCACCATGCCTTGTTGCTCTAACAATGAAGCTTCTACTTCCTCTAGTTCTTTTGTTAATACTAACCTTGCAGAGGAAAATAAAGAGCTCAAGGCCCAAGTCACTAGTTTGAAGAAACACTTGGAAAAATGTTGTGATAATATCTTGAGTGTGCAAACGGACCCTCAAGACAAAATAGGACTTGATTACATCTCCAACAAGAAGAAGTCCAAGAACAAGAAGAAGGGACAAGATCAAATCAAGAATTCGGCCAACATTATTTGCTTCAAGGGCAAGAATGTTGGACACCATGTGAGATCTTGTCCACTAAAGAAGAAGGGTTCAAATAAGAAGCAACATGGGAAGTGGCCTCAAGTTCAATCTCAAGATGAAGAAAGGCCTCCACCCATGATGAACCATGATGATGCTTCTCAAATTGAGAAAATAAAGAAGAAGAGAAAAGGGGGCACATGTTGCTATGTTTGTCGTGAGAAGGGACACATAGCTTCATCTTGCCCCAACGGTAACATATCTAAGCCTCCTATAGTCAATAATCATTATTCGCTAAGGAAGGATATTGTTGGCAATGTGTTTGCCAAGTTTGTGGGTTCCCAAAGTGGTTTGGAAGTGGACAAGACCATTTGGGTTGCCAAGCCTATTGTTACTAACTTCTTAGGACCCAACTTGGTTAGGGACCATCGATCTCAAACTTGATCAATAGGTGTGTGGAGGGCATTGGTGAATTGGCTACTTCATGAAGAAAAACTATTTTCACCATATGTTTTGGTTAATGCCAAGTCAAGTGGATTATCATCACATCTATCAATCCAATGCTCCTCTTTGCAGTAACTTGTACTTGCATTGTTTACATTGAAAGTTACTAAGTCCCTTGCGTGTTTAGGTTTTGTACCTAGCATGTGCTTGTATATGTTGTGCCTCCTAGTATGCTTGATTTGTGTTATCTAGCATGTGTAGGTCGCAATGCACTTCATATATTTGTGTGTGTGGTTTCGAGCATTTATTGCTTCATTAGTTGAATCTTCTTTGGCTCTTTTGAGATATTAATGGAACATCACATTATGGGGGAGTGCTATGTTTACGCATATCACAAACCTAAAATGTGTATATATATATGGGATACCACCTAGTATTTATTGTGCAAGATTATCTAGTTACTATGTGGTATGTCAAGTTCATTTGTAATTCAAATTCTCTTCCATTGATTATTTTTAGTTGGATTTCATTTGCCTCCTGTGGATAATACACGGATTATCACATTATGGGGGAGTGATATGCTTTGTGCATATCACAATCCTTGTTAATGTGAACAATTGAGGGATGCCACTTAGAATTTATATTTGAGATTATCTTATATCTCTGTGGCATGCAATGCCTTGTTTACGTATGGCATTCTTGTGCGGTTTTGCCAATGGTTATCTTTAAAATCATATTTGGAAAATTGTTTAATTAAATCTATTCCAATTGTTGCTTTGCATGATGATCTATCTAATTGGAATATTAATAATATGATATCCAAGAATTGTGCTTATTTCTAAACTCTCATGTTATGCTTGTGTTAGTATAGATGATCATGTACTTATTTGGTTTCTACACCGAATGATAACTCGAAATACCATTTTGTTCGAGTTCATCTTATTGTTTCGTATGGAGTTATGGGAGTTTGTTATCTCATTGTTTATAGTGTCCTATATCTACTTGAGTGGGATATTCCTATGAGTATGTGTGCAATGCATATCTTATATGCTCATTGGTTTTCCTTGGTTCATATGTTGAACTTTGTGTGCTATCATATGTTGATTTGTCACTTTGATTCATTTTGGACAACATGAATGACTAGTGATGTTATTGGAAATATTAACGGTAATGTGTTCATTTGTCCAATTTGTATCTCCCTGGATTTTGGTAGGCTTGTGCATGCATATTTACTATGTGTAAATTCACATGCCTTGTTTGTTTTATTTGATCCAATATATATATGGTAAATCCATCAAATTCTTAATAGCTAAGATGTGCATGAAATTCAAATTCATATCGATATGCACATACTTAAGTGGTTTTACCCTATGTTTTATAGTTATGCTAACTACTTCGGACCCAATAAGTTTGGGGACCATATTGTACTTAAAATGTTTTAGGTACATTTGAGAAGCATTGGGTAATTGGCTTATTCATGAAGGTGGTGGCACTATGAAGAAATTGGAGCCAAGCTTGGACATTTTATTGATCTACGACTTCATACCAATGCTATCCCGGTAACAAGTATTTACTTCATGCATATATATAGAAATGGGTTCAACCTTGTGTAGGTTGCATCATGGCATGAATTTCTTGACTCGTTCTTGTGATACTTGTTTCCTTTCTCAAAGCATCCCAACAATGATCTCTTGTTGCTAGTTGTGATGTCTTTGATGGTTGTGTGTTTGGAATTCATTAATATACAATAAGATTATATTAAGCCATGTGCTAAGCTTTCAAGCAAAGATCTCATTGGTATATTTTATGACTCCCGTTTGGATATCTTACTCTTTCCTTTTGTAACTATTTCATGTGTACATCCTTCTTTGTGGATATATATCATCATGATTGTCATCTACCTAGAATCTTATACACATGAGAGAAGTTACATCTCTACTTGATATCCCTATTCTTTCATGTCCATTGTTTCATTCTCTTTTATATCTTTGGTGGCTCCGTGGAAGCATTTGTTGTATAAGTGCGTGTCTTACCTCTTTGCATCTTAGTGCACTTATGTTTGGTGAAGATTGTTGTCCTCGTGCGTGTCTTGACAAGCCTATTATTTCCTATCTTCACCATGGGTTGTCACAAGCTTTGATTTCTAATTTGCATATTAGTGAGCTTGTGAACTCATTTGCTTGATGTGTGTGTGACCTTCTTATCCTCGTGTGTGTGGGAATGACATGTCTTGCACCTTGTATCTCATTTACTCAAAACTATGTTGATGCTTAATTCTCGTCCTTATATTAGTCTTCTCAAGTGCTTTGACGTGACTCACACACATCATTTTGGTTGTGCCTATTCTTAGGTTGCCTCATTTACATGTTTCTCAACCATATGTTTGTGGCAAATGCTAGGCTTCTTTTCTTATCTATGCGTGCTTGCAATTGTTTTGTGTTCCTATTGATTCTGGGGGAGTGATGATCCTATTTTGTGCACTTGTATCCAAATACAAAAATTCTAAATAGTGCACAAATCATGGGGAGCTTCTCTATTTTCCTTAGAACACTCCTTTGCCCAAATCATAATATTCTTTTATCCTTTTGGCTCGTCGGATCTTTTGATTGTTTGCTTCACTTTGTGTTATGCAAATGAGATCAATTTGTGCCATGTGCTTTGTGCCATGTGCCTTGCTATTATAACTAGGCTCAAGTTGTATAATAGTGGATTCACTTGTGAATATCATGTTCTTATCAATTACAACCTTTTGTTTATGCGAGTTCCTTTGTGGATGCATATCATGCTGACTATTGGCCACTTAGAACCTTTTATACACAAGAAAGTTCATATCCTTCTGTGATATCATTTATTCCTTGTCGGGCACTTGGTTTGGTTCTTTTTGACTCTTTGGTGGTTTCGGTAAGAGGTTGAAAGTGAGTGCTTGTATGCATTGCATATATCCTGCGGACTCCTGTGTTTTGGATGTATTTTGGACCCATACTTGACATGATGATCACATTGGATATTCCTATTATATCTTGTCCAAAATATGTTCTTTGGATCTTTTGAATGTTTTCCTCCCATGTCTAATCTTAATTTTATATCATAGTATCTTGTTGCATTCTATAGATCCTAAATATGGTTTGTGCTCCTCAAATTTTTCATCATTGAATATGTGCATTTGATTTCACTCACATTTTCGTGATATGCACACATTAAGTAGGAACTCATACTATATTGATCTTCTAGATTTTTTTCGTCCATTTTGGCATTTGTTGCCAATGGGGGAGAAGTTTAGAGGGTTTAAGATTAGTATTTTTGAAGTGCTTGTTGTCACTCATGCATATCTACCCTAGTTATATGTGTTTCTTGCATGAATGAGTATATAGAGAAAGCTTCACCAAGTTTATATCAACCAATATATGCAATGAAATTCGAAGTTCATTCACACATATATTGAGGGGGAGCTTGCTCTATATATTGTGGTCTATTAACATCAAATGCTTGTTTAGTGTTTTGATGTCAGTACAACCGGTTTTGATAACATCAAGTTTCTTTGTGATACTTGATGCTATCAAAATCAACCCAAGTATACAATTTACCCTCGGATAAATTGCATGCTTGTTTAAAAATTCATTATATAAACCCTCTTGTTTAGATTGTCATCAATTACCAAAATGGGGAAGATTGAAAGTACATGTAGTCCCCATGTGTGGTTTTGGTAATTAATGACAATCCTTATGGACTAATGTTTGCATTGAGATATACATTTGAAGGTTAGTCCTATTGGAAAATGATTGAAGAATAATGGAAGACAACTCCGTTGAACCAACAATTATATCGAGCTGATCAAAATGGAGTTCATTGGAGTATCTCAAGGGTTGCCATGCTTAGAGCTATGGTTTGAGCCATAATGGATCAAGATCTTAAAAGGATGATTTGAATGATGAATTCTAGGAGTGGCTCGAAGATAAGATCATAATGGACTCATGTGTTCAGTCATGATTGAACAAGTATTCAAGCAAGGTATTCAAGTGAAGAATTCAATATTCCCTTCAAGACGTCAAGATTAAACATGGAGGAGACATATCGGATGACCAAGATGAAGCTCAAAGATCGAACTCTAAATGGTTAACACACGAGCGCAAACGATGCACCACATAGGATCTTGTGGTATGATAAGAAATTATCAATTGCACTTTGTGTACTAACCCGTACTATGTGTTGTCTATGTTTTTGAGGGTTAGGTGATTCTCATGGGCTCGCATCGAGAGAGAGATTTCAAGTGTCCATGAGAGGATGACATCAAGTGTCGATGATCATGGTTGACAAGGGCAAGTTCAAGAAAACCACCCCGAAGGATTACATGCTTGAAGCTTGTGGATGATCACATGATGGACAAGTGAAGATGAATACAAAGCAAAGCTTCCCACATTGTGTATGGGGGAGCTACTTGAAGACTTCACCAATGTATTGCCTTCAACTTGAGCCAAGAAGAAACATAAGCATCAAGCTCAAGTGAAAGGCTTGAGTCAAAGGTATTAGTTCCTTTGGCGTTAGTGTTGTGGAGAGATGACCATCGAAGAAACATATACACTCAAGAATGGATTCTCGATAGCTATGTAGTATAGCTCTTTTAAGATTCTTGAGTTATAGGGATCCCGCACTATTAAGAGGGGATCAAAGGGGTTAGTGATAGATTTGCTCAAGTCAACATCTTCTATTTCTACTTCCTCACATCATATTCCAACATAGGCATATTTCACTCCTATACAATACAAATACAATATGCCTATACATCTACCAAAGAAAATCCATAGCCAAATAGGTTCCCAAATACATGATAAAACATTTGAATATTTTACATCCTCCATTCTGGTTTGATCTTGGGTGGTTCTCTATGTGAGGACCTGGGCTTTTTCCATAGCTTCAAAACGAGCCCAAGATCATCAAAATCGGTGTCCGGATGTGAAAGTTATGCATGTTTCAATTTTGGGGTTCCTGTTGCTTTTTAATGGTCAGACGTCGGACAGCCTCCGGAAATCCGGTGCGCCATATCCAGAAGCAAACAATCGCATTTCCGGTACTTACCGGACGTCCGGTGCCTCCCAGGACACCGAATGTCCAAAAAGTGTCGGACGTCCGACAAACCTGTTTCGCAAATATCATACTACATTCGTCCATTGGCGTGCTACAGCCGTCGGACGTCCGGTGCTTGTTTTGCCACCGGACGTCCGACACTTACCTGGGCAGAATTCCCCCAACGACCACATTTGGGGCCACACTATAAATACCCCTTCACCACTTCGTGGAGGGGTTGAGCAACACAAATATCTTCACCCACATTTCAGAAAAGCTCCCTCTCCTTTCTCCTACCTCAAATCTTAGATCCCGGAGAGATTTGTGAGAGTTCTTGAGAGTTTTTCCAATCAAGTGATAGATCCACTCCCTCTCCCTCTCTTGACCAAAGGAATTCATGATTTGAGCAAGTCTTGAGCATTTCCCCTTTGTTCTTGTTACTCTTAGAGATTGGAGACTCCTAGGCGGTAGGAGTGCTCCGGTGAGGAATCAACTTGTGATTTGTCCCCCGGAAAGTTTCTGAAGGTTTGGAGGCCGCCTCAAGGTCTACCACTAGTGGTTGGGAATCGCCTTCGTGGTGATATCTCAAGGAGAATAGGGTGAGCCTTCGTGGCATTGGTGTGCCTTCGTGGAACATCCACCTCTCTAACGGTGACTAGCTTCCCTCCAAGGAAGTGAACATCGGGATACATCCTCGTCTCTGTGACTTTGGTTATCCCTAACCCTAACTCCTTACTTGTGGTTTACTTTGGTCACTTGACCGTGCATTCACTATATCTCTTGGTCACTTGACCGTGCATTCACTATATCTCGTTGTCCTCATTATATTATGTTGGTTACCATATCATCGAGATTATTTAGGCCGACACTTTATAGTCAGCAATTCGTACTTCCTACTATTGTTCTATCTTGTGCTCAGTGTGAATTGCTAGCTTGTAACATTCATTTCCATATCTTGTGACATAACTTGTGTAAGCTTTTAGTGCTTACTTGAGTTTGCTTGTATCATTCCAGTCCATATATTGTGATACAATTTGTGTAAGCTTGTATTGCTTACTTCTGGTTGTGTGTATTATTCATTTCCATATCTCGTGATATACATTGAGTAAGTTTGTGTGACTTACTTGTGCTTACTCGTATCCTCATTGTTCTCATCTTGTTTATCCTAAGTCGTTGGTGCACTTAGTGACCCTAGTATATTTAGGATTTGTGCTTGAAAAGTATCCGCTTAGTTTATTTCCGCATTAGGATATAGCCAAATCCGTAAAAGATTTTAAAATGCCTATTCACGCCCCTCTAGGCGACATTGTGGTCCTTTCAACGGCGCATCCGACGATGATGGCGTACATCAGACACTCCCCGAGGACAAGATGGACACAACCCCGGAAGCTGCAGACTGCGACCCCAAATAGGGATTCGTGCTCCACCTCCCCCAGTACGTGACCGAGGATTATGTTCCTCGGATCCATAATTTTGCACTTTAAAATTCCATGGGGGATAGTGGAGCATACATACACGCAGCGGAGGCAGCACTTTGGATTCACCGACACCATGCCAAGGTCCTCGAAGCTCATAACCCAGGCGAGGTGTTAAATCATTGACCTGGAATAATTTTTGCTATATGTAAAAATACCTCCGCGCCACGATGGCACCAATATGGATGCAGCCCGAGGTTGTTGGAAGCCCAACAGCATCATACCCCGGCCAAAGCTTCAAATGCCTGGGTGTCCCATAGAGAACACCGGCAACATCACGAAACTCGAAGGCTGATAGGGGGTTGTATTACAGCTTACACTTTTACAACCAACCCCACGCAGGCACACCCTAATGTGCTTAACTCAATAGTTCATCATCGAACAACTGCTGAGGTCATCAGGGGCAGCACTCATCGGTCTGGACATGGAAAGACTGCAACCATCGCTGAAAAGGAAAAAGCAGAGGCTGCAATCCTTGGTTGGACAAGGAGAAAAGGAGGAACGCACAACGACACTGGACATGAAGCCGGAAGCTCGGACCTTGGCATGCTCTCTCCTCAAATAGACTCCGTATAAACCTCAAATCATGTATCTTTAGTTATAGCTCAAACATTAGGCTCAACCTTAGCAATCATTGAATAAAGAGACGCCCAAATTTCGGGCTACGTATACACTCATGGTGCATCCTTGCTCTCATTCAATTTTCAATGCTATAACTATTGTCTCCAAATAATGTACCACGTCGGACGCCCTTGAGCGCCAGCAAGAGGTACTGGGGCCTGTGATAGAGCTAAACCCACTTAAGGCCAAAGTGCTACATTGAGCCACCGACGACTTCCTCAGACCTCTTGCCAATATATGCATCGATTTTGACTTGTGTCTTGGGTCAATAGCTGGGTTACCTGGCTCCTATGTTTACCCCTTATGTTTCCGCTAAGTTCATCTAAGGGTGTATGATGCGTCTCCAACGTATCTATAATTTTTTATTGTTCCATGCTATTTTATTATCCATCTTGGATGTTTTATATGCATTATTATGCTATTTTATATCATTTTTTGGGACTAACCTATTAACCTAGTGCCCAGTGCCAGTTGTTGTTTTTTACTTGTTTTTGACTTCTACAGAAAATCAATACCAAATGGAGTCCAAACAGAATGAAACTTTTTGATGATTTTTCTTGGGCCAGAATACACCTAGGAAGCTTCGGGCGGAGGCCAGGAGGCCCACGGATGAGCGACAAGCTCACCAGGCACGCCCTAAGTGGGGGGGCGCCCTATGAGCTTGTGGGCCCCCGTGGCTCCTCTAACCCTAATCTCAGCTCCATAAATACCCAAATATTCCCCATATACCAGAGGGCACACCAAAAATACTTTTCCACCGCCGCAAGCTTCTGTCCTCGTGAGATCCCATCTTGGGTCCTTTTTCGGTAATCTGTCGGAGGGGTATTCGATCACGGAGGGCTTCTTCATCAACCTTGCTGCCCTTCCAATGATGTGTGAGTAGTTTACCACAGACCTACGGGTCCATAGCTAGTAGCTAGATGGCTTCTTCTCTCTCTTTGACCTTCAATACAATGTTCTCCTCGATGTTCTTGGAGATCTATTCGATCTAATCTTCTTTTGCGGTGCATTTGTTGAGATCCGATGAGTTGTGTATTTATGATCAGATTATCTATGAATATTATTTGAGTCTTCTTTGAACTCTTCTATGCATGATTAAGATAGCTTTGTATTTCTCTCCGATCTATTGATTTGGTTTGGCCAACTAGATTGATTTTTCTTGCAATGGGAGAGGTGCTTTGTTTTGGGTTCAATCTTGCGGTGTCCTCACCCAGTGACAGAAGGGGTAGCGAGGCACGTATTTGTATTGTTGCCATCAAGGATAAAAAGATGGGGTTTATTTCATATTGCTTGGATCTATCCCTCTACATCATGTCATCTTGCTTAAGGCGTTACTCCGTTCTTGTTAACTTAATACACTAGATGCATGCTGGATAGCGGTCGATGTGTGGAGTAATAGTATTAGATGCAGGCAGGAGTCGGTCTACTTGTCACAGACGTGATGCCTATATTCATGATCATTGCCTTAGATATCGTCATAATTATGCGCTTTTCTATCAATTGCTCAACTGTAATTTGTTTACCCATCGTATGAGTTCTTTCAAGAGAGAAGCCTCTAGTGAAAACTATGGCCCCCGGGTCTATTTCTATCATATTATTTTCAGATCTATAAAACCAAAAACCCAAAAATACCTTTCTACAATTTATTTACCTTTACTTTATTTTGCACTTTTACTTATCTTTTATACCTATCTCTATCAGATCTCATCCTTGCAAGTAATCGTGAAGGGATTGACAACCCCTTTATTGCGTTGGGTGCAAGTATTTGTTTGTTTGTGTAGGTGCTATCATTGCAGACTTGTGTGTTCCTCCTACTGGATTGATACCTTGGTTCTTAACTGAGAGAAATACTTATCTCTACTTTGTTGCATCACCCTTTCCTCTTCAAGGGAAAAACCAACGCAAGCTCAAGAAGTACCAGGACGAATTTCTGGCGCCGTTGTCGGGGAGGATCTACATCAAGCCTACCAAGGACCTATCATAAACTCTCATCTCTTACACTTACATTATTTGCCATTTGCCTCTCGTTTTCCTCTCCCCCACTTCTAAAACATTTTCAGAAAAACACAAAAATATTTACTTTTTTATTCGCCTTCTTTCCATTCGCTTTTTCTATTGCTTTTTGTTTACTTGTGTGCTAGATTGCTTGCTTTGTCATGATGTCTCAAGAAAACACCAAGTTGTGTGATTTTTCCAACACTAATAATAATGATTTTATTAGTACTCCGCTTGCTCCCGCCACTAGTGCGGAATCTTATGAAATTAATGCCGCTTTGTTGAACCTTGTTATGAAAGAACAATTTTCCGGTAGTCCTAATGAAGATGCTGCATCCCATCTAAATACTTTTGTTGAATTGTGTGATATGCAAAAGAAAAAAGATGTGGATAATGATATTGTTAAATTGAAGCTATTTCCGTTCTCCCTACGAGATCGTGCTAAAACTTGGTTTTCATCTTTGCCTAAAAATAGTATTGATTCTTGGAACAAGTGTAAAGATGCTTTTATTTCCAAATATTTTCCTCCCTCTAAGATCACCTCCCTTAGGAATGATATAATGAATTTTAAGCAACTAGATCATGAACATGTTGCACAATCTTGGGAGAGGATGAAATTGATGATAAGACATTGCCCTACTCATGGTTTAAGTTTATGGATGATCATACAAAAAATTTATGCGGGATTGAATTTTGCATCTAGAAATCTTTTAGATTTTGCCGCGGGTGGTAATTTTATGGAAATCACATTTGGAGAAGCTACTAAACTCCTAGATAATATTATGGCAAATTACTCTCAATGGCATACCAAAAGATCTTCTACTAGTAAAAAAAGTGCATGCTATTGAAGAAATTAATACTTTGAGTGGAAAGATGGATGAACTTATGAAATTGATTGCTAGCAAGAGTGCTCGTATTGATCCTAATGATATGCCTTTGTCTACTTTGATTGAGAATAATAATGAATCTATGGATGTGAATTTTGTTGGAAGGAACAATTTTGGTAATAACACGTATCGAGGCAATTTTAATCCTAGGCCGTTTCCTAGTAATTCCTCTAATAATTATGGTAATTCCTACAACAACCCTTATGGAATTATAATAAGATACCCTCTGATGTTGAGAATAATATTAAAGATTTTATTAACTCCCAAAAGATTTTCAATGCTATGGTAGAAGAAAAATTGCTCAAGATTGATGATTTGGTTGGAAACGTTGATAGAATTTCTCATGAGATTGATTCTATTAAGATTAGATCTATGCCACCCAAGCTTGGAATTAATGAGTCTTTGAAATCTATTCAAATTTCTATTAATGAAAGTAGGGAGAGAACCGCTAGGATGCGCGCTAAGAGAGAATGGCTAGAAAAACTATGTTCTTCTAGTTTTTGCGATAATCATGATGAAGATCTTAAAGTGATTGGTGTGACTCCTATTGAATCTTTGTTTGCTAATATAAAACTTGATAAAGAAGGGACTGGAGATGAGTCAACTTTAGCTAGAAGGCGTCCCACTAATTTGGAGGGTGAAGATCTTAATGAAAAAATTGATAAAAGTGGGATTGGTGAGGTCAAAACTTTAACTAGTGATGAGCCCACTCTTTTGGATTTCAAGGACTTTAATTATGATAATTGTACTTTGATTGAGTGTATTTCCTTGTTACAATCTATGCTTAATTCACCTCATGCTTATAATCAAAATAAGGCTTTTACTAAACATATCGTTGATGCTATGATGAAATCTTTTGAAGAAAAACTTGAGTTGGAAGTTTCGATCCCTAGAAACCTTTGTGATGAATGGGAACCTACTATTAAAATTAAGATTAAAGATTATGAGTGCAATGCTTTGTGTGATTTGGGTGCTAGCGTTTCCACTATTCCAAACACTTTATGTGACGTGTTAGGTTTCCACAAACTTGATGATTGTTCTTTAAATTTGCACTTAGTTGATTCTACTATTAAGAAACCTATGGGAAGAATTAATGATGTTCTTATTATTGCAAATAGTAATTATGTGCCCGTAGATTTTATTGTGCTTGATATAGATTGCAATCCTACATGCCCTATTATTCTTGGTAGACCTTTCCTTAGAACAATTGGTGCAATTATTGATATGAAAGAAGGAAACAATAGATTTCAATTTCAGTTAAGGAAGGGCATGGAACACTTTCCAAGAAATAAAATTAAGTTGCCATATGAATCTATCATGAGGGCCACTTATGGATTGAATACCAAAGATGACAATACCTAGATCTATGCAATATGCCTAGCTAGGGGCGTAAAACAATAGCGCTTGTTGGGAGGCAACCCAATTTTATTTTATGTTTTTGTTTTTTCTTCTGTTTTTCAATAAATACACAATTATACTTCTGTTATGATTGTGTTTTTATGTTTTAATTAGTGTTTGTGCCAAGTCAGACCTTTGGGATGATTTGGGTGATAGTTGATTTGATTTTGCTGAAAAACAGAAACTTTTGTGTCCAGTAGCAGAATTGTTAAAATTCACTGAAGCATGTTAAAATTCTGAATTTTTTACACAAGATTTATATACAAATTTCCTACGTTTTCCTAATTTTTCAGAATTTTTGGAGTTACAAAAGTTTGGCTAAAGTCTAGATTACTATAGACTGTTCTGTTTTTGACAGATTCTGTTTTCATTGTGTTGTTTGCTTTTTTTGATGAATCTATGGGTAGTATCGGGGGGTATGAACCATGGAGAAGTTAGAATACAGTAGATATAATACAAATATAAAATTGGAGTGAGTTTACAACAGTATCTAAAAGTAGTTCTTTGCTTTGTTTCACTAACGGATCTCACGAGTTTTCTGTTGAGTTTTATGTTGTGAAGTTTTCAAGTTTTTGGTAAAGTTTCGATGGACTACGGAATAAGGAGTGGCAAGAGCCTAAGCTTGGGGATGCCCAAGGCACCCCAAGGTAATATTCAAGTACAACCAAGAATCTAAGCTTGGGGATGCCCTGGATGGCATGCCCTCTTTTGTCTTCAACCATCGGTAAATTACTTGAGGCTATATTTTTATTCACCACATGATATGTGTTTTGCTTGGAGCATCTTGTATTATTTGAGTCTTTGCTTTTTAGTTTGCCACAATCATACTTGCTGTACACACCTTTTGAGAGGGACACACATTAATCGTGAATTTATTAGAATACAATTTGTGCTTCACTTATATCTTTTGAACTAGGTAGATGCTCTAGTGCTTCGCTTATATCTTTTTAGAGCACGGCGGTGGTTTTATTTTGAAGAAATTGATGAACTCTAATGCTTCACTTATATTATTTTGAGAGTCTTAAAAATAGTATGGCAATTTTCTTAGGTTATGAATTTAGTTGTAACATCCCAAAATTCTAAATTTTGGAATGTTATATTAAATAAATAGTTTTGATTGATTGTTTGATTGTGGTGTGGTTGCTTGTGTGAAATTGAGTGAAATTTGGAAACTTTTTGAAAGTTGAATGAGAGGGAATAAAATGACTTTTCCAAAACTTTCACCTTGCATTTATGATCTCCATGAATTCACATTCATTTCATCACAAAACCCTAGAGTGAAGATGATATCACTTCTTCCATTTAAATAAATGAAAAGGGTTTTGAAAAGATTTGAATTCCATTTGGAAATATTCCAAATTCGAAAACTTTATGCAACTCAATGATTTTCATGAGAGGAGATAAAATGACTTCTTCAAATTATATGAAATATGAGTTGGAAGTTTAAAACAATCAAATTTAAAGTCCCTTTGAAATTATTTTCAATTTGGAGTTATTTGGTTTTTATTCAAATTATTTTTATCCAAAAATAAAATATATGGAAATTAGGGTAAAATGATTCCCTTCAATATAAAATTAGAGGGAAATAAATTTGAAATCATTTTGGTATTTTTAAAATGATTTTTATTAGGTATTATTGCAGCAGTAGCACTGTTTGCTTTATTTAAATTTTTGTGAAATTTATTTGCCGCTGAAAATATGTTCATCTTTTAGGAAATATTTTTCTGAAAATTTTGATATATAATATGCCTATGGAAATTTTCTTATTTTCCATTTACCTTTTTTTGTTTTTATTCTAAAAAAAAAACTGTACGAGCGACCGACTGCTATCCTTCGCCAGCGTGCGCAACATAGCTAGCAGGTCGGACTATATTATTTTTCCAGTTGTCCTTTAATTTATTTATTTTCTGTTAAAAAAAAAAAAAACTCCGCGCACGCACACATGCGCGCACACGCGCAGGCCGGCCGAAGGCCCATGCGGCGTCGTTTCTTTTCTTTGTTTTTCCTATATCTTTCGTCTGCCTTTTGTTTACGTTTAGTCCCACATTGCCTAGCTTTTGACCTCTAAGCCTTCTTTCCACCTATAAATATAGACCCATAGAGACTCCAAAAATCATTCGATTCGGGTTAAATCAATATATTTTGGTTTGACTAGATTCACTAAATAAAAATATTTTTCTTCTCTCCGGCGGGACTTCTGAAAGTTGTCTTCTCTCTCGGAAGTCATCTTTTCTCTACCTTATAAAGGTATCTTTCTTCGTATTTTTTTTATATACTCCCGTAGCTTATTATTTCTAGACTAGTACGGTAGAATAATTAGATTTATAAATTAGTCCTTGTATTTACATTTTAGGACTAGAATTCTTTTAGCCATAACTCTTTTTCTTCCGTAAAACAGCTTGGCCCTGATTTTTCAAATAGCCATAACTTTTTACTCGTTCATCCAAATTAGACGAAACCAACGCCAATATTTTTGTCTTGATTCCACCTTTCTAGTGAATCTATCAAATAAACTTTTTGCAACTTTCAAATTTCGAAATTTGTTCAGATTCATATTCAAACTTGTTTTGGCTATAACTTGAGTTTCGTAACTCCGATTTAATTGATTCTTTTTGCTAATTGAAGCTCTTGACCTAAACTTTCTGATAAGACCAAATCCACCCAATTTTGGTACTGTTAGAAATTGTTTTCTGTTGCAAGAGTTAATTGCTAGTTTTCGAAGTTTTTCGAGATCTTTTCTTCGGTTCTTTTGCATGAGTGCTTATGTATGCAATTGCTTGCTCACGTTAGATTGAACGGAGTGTGACGAGTAGAACTATCAGGAATTATGAGTGCGAAGGATCTTCATCAACAGTACAAGGCAAGTTCACACTTTGATCATACTCTTCTATACCCAGTTTTTATGCATTAGTTTTATCCTCAAACACTACATGACTAGGATGTGATTAACTTGTGGGTATTGGGAAGTAGATGATGAGGTAGAACCTATTGCCCTTTTATTATAAAACCCTTGGGAGTTACTTCCACGCTATGCTTATGTTGCCATGCTATGCTCGTAGACGTGGATTGGGTTTTGAATGTATCCATGACAGATGTGAGATTTTTAATTAATGGTTCAACTTAAGGTGGCAACTTTAATACACATCTGGGTGGATTGCTTGTTTGGGCACCTGGGGATATACCAGTGTTGTCCTAGGAGATCCCGGGGATATACCGTGTGATCCTCCTACGGTCCGCCACCCAGGCTCAAAGGGATCATAAGATTATTCATGCTAGAAACTTCCGTGTGCAGCCACAAGCTATTATGGGCTCTAGCATAGTTGAGTATGTTACATGACCTCTTTCAGTGGTAGGCTAGCAGATGTAGGGGAAAGTAGGTGTAACTGTCTACCCAGAGTAAAGAGTAAATGTTTCTGAAAGACTGTGTCTCGGTCATCCGTTTCTCAAACACCATGTAGTGCGAGAAATCCAACGGAGGAGATCGAGTCTTGTGGGGAAAAGTGCACAAACCTCTGCAGAGTGTACAAACTAATCATGATTAGCCGTGTCCCCGGTTATGGACATCTTGAGTATCTGGTTCTTGGATCATCATATTGAATCCCATCACTCTAAATTAATTTGTTGGGATTAATGATTACTTCTAATTGGGATTGAGAGGGGGTTTTACCTTCTCAATATTTTCAACCAACTTTGTAGTTAAATAAAATATATTCCTTTGTTGTAGGAAAAAAATTGGCTTTTCGCAAAACATATTAACCGTAGAGCCTCCACCAGCCATATATGCATGTAGTGATAGTATTTATTCTGCTCATTGCTCTACTGTGTTATCTTGCCAGTACATTCAATGTACTGACCCATTTCGGGCTGCAACGTCTCATGTTGCAGGATTCTTACGACGAGTAAGTGATACGTTAGGGTTACGATTTCTACACTCAACTTTGCCGTTGGTGTTGATGGGAATCCACAACCTTGTTGTTACTTCCGCTATTTGGATTGAGGTAATAGTATTTACGTTACTTTATACATGTGATTTACCTCTGTTATAAATCCTCGAGTACTGTGTGTGTCAGCATACCGATCCAGGGATGACACTTAAGCACAGAGACTTTGATCCATTCGGGTCGGGTCGCTACAAGATGGTATCAGAGCACATGTTGACTGTAGGACGTGACCCTAGAAACTGGCCAGCCCATAGGAAAGATTTTTCTCTACAACTTTCTTTTCAAAAAGATCTTTTACCTCTCTTCTCTTCTGAGCTTATTCAAATATTCCCTTTTAGTTAGACTACCCCTTTACCTTTTGACCATGAAGATTCAGCTGATGAGACCACTCCAAGAAGTACAAAGTATTGGACAACTAAGACCACTTCGGAATGAAGAGTATTTTATCGAGCATTGGTATAATTGGAACTACAACGGTTGAAGACTCCGAAGACTAGGAGAATTTGAAGGCTATGAAGAATTTCCAGATTTGTATGACCTAGTAAGGCTACTCTTATGGAATTTGTCAGACTATTGAGGCTGTCAATACCCGAGATCAAGGTGTGTCGGAGAAAGACCGGAACATGGAGCGTTAAAACTCAAAGTTTTTGTCAAGAAAACCCTAAGGCAGGAGATATCAACTATGGAATGATAGCTCATGGCAATGACAAGGGCAGAAACACTGCTATCCATGATGTTATCGCCTGCTTATGCTATTGTTGCCGTGCTGAGTTAAGCATGCATTTCGTCGGAAGGATTGGATGACAAAAGGGCTAATGGAGCACCTACCAGCAAGAGATGAAGTTTTAAACCTTAGCTGGTGTATCGCCAGGATCTGGAGTATTACATCAAGAATTTTCAGATGGACATTCTGAAAGCCTTATTCGTCCAGAAAGTGTTGCGTGAAGAACTCAGGACCCAGAAGCTGAAAGTAGCCAAGCTGGAGGAGCAAAACCTCGAGATACCGGAGATTCGTCAGGAACTGGAAGACAGTAGGACCAGGGTTCATGCAAAGGATGTTGAAACCCAGAAGTTTGGAACGCAACTCTAGAATATTAAAGGACGTCACGAGAAACTTCGCGTCAACAGAAATGACCTGACAGAAGAACTTGACAAGGTCAAGCACGATCGGAAGAAGCCCATCGGAGACATGAACAAGACTTGAAGAGTTTGGCGACTTTGAAGATTTATTGACCTTTAGAAGACCAAACCCCTGTTATACCTACGTTAGATGCGACGATTGTGAGCTGCCATTTGTTTGATGTTTTTCCGACAGCCACAAAATAAAAATCTGTCTCTTCAAAACCTTTGTTTGTATTGTGTGTATCCCTCTCTATCTCTCTTGTCTCACCCCAAAAAAACCCTTGGAACCAATAGAGGATGAATGGAGATGAACTCATATTTTATGGACCGATGACTCAATTGGAGACGGACCGATGGATTCAAAACATGGAAGATCACATGAAGAATAACACTATAGCCGGAAAGGATATGACCCAGCATGCTCTTCAGTGCTTTGAAAGAGGTGCTGCTACTTGGTGGAGGATGTACCAAACCATCAATGGATGGCAAAGAGTAACCACTTGGAAAGAATTTAAGATGACTCTGCTAAAGTCTCGGCTTGTGTCCCAGAAGTTGAAGCCTTATGGAAATGATATGAAGAAACCTTGTGCATGCAAGTTCTGTGGAGAAATAGGACACAACCATAAAGAACACAAGGATGAATGCCCTCATTGTGAAGGAAATCACCCAACTGAAGAATGCCCAACTAGGCAGATTACTTGTTTCTTGTGTGAAGGGACTACCCACTACCCTGCTCAGTGTCACATTTACCCCATAGTACAAAGAACCATCCAGCAGAAGAAAGAAGAAATGAAAGGAGCCCTCATGGAAATTTTAGAAGAACCTGTGATGAAGGAAGAGGTGGAGGACACACCCGAAGAAGACCCAATTAAACTCTGCACCAAGTCATGCTATTCATGTGGAGAAGAAGGACACATCTCCCAGAATTGTCTGAAGGGGGATCTAGTAGCATTTCCGACAGTAGAAGTAGAGTATGACCCACAGGAAATAGAAGCCCTGAATGGCACGGAAAAGTCCAGGAAGAGAAATAGATTGGATTCCAAGAACAACCAAATTTCTACAAAGAAGGACCTGAGTCATATCATATGTTTTAGGTGCAAAGATTCAGGACACTACTTTAGCGAATGCCCAAAAAGGAAGCCGAGGACCCAAGGAGGCTATGTAATCACTAGGAAACCACGAGACTTGTCATAAGTAATATGTTTCTGCTGTAATGAAGCATGTCACTTTGCCAGAGATTGTCCCAATGAGAAGGAGACTTGTGCTAAATAGTTGTGTCGAAAAAGAAATATAGTAGTAGTAGTGAGAACATTTCCTTTATATTGAGGTGTTGAGTTGAGGCATGTAATGGAAATGCAGGAGATTGTAATAATTGGAGAATCAATAAAGTTAGCATTATTGTTGGTACTGATTTGGATTTTATGAGTTGTTACTCTATGAAGAAAGATTTTGACCATTTTCGAGGATATGAGAAATATGGTCTACGGATGAATTTGTGCAGTTCAAGGGTGGTAGTACCCTGTGAGGACACTTGACCTCTGGAAAAGATAATGATATTCCATGGAGTGGACTTCGGACAAAATAAGTACGAGTTTTATCTCGATATGTGGGATACCCCAAGAATATGATGGGATGAAGTACTATTGGATATAAAGGAGGTATAATGTTGGTAATATGGAGCAATTGTAACTCCATGATGAGTCTGAGTAATCACGTCTTAGTACCAATAGAAGGAGGGGAGACAGTATAATTGGATGGATTTAAGAATGCTGGGAAGCTCAAGGTTGGAATAAGGATCCGTTGCCCCGATGTTGAGCTCAAGGTTGCAAGTGATGAGATGGGCCATAACCCACAGGCCCCAGGACCTGCCAAGAATCAATCACATTCTTGCTGAAGGAAAAACCCTGGAAGAGGATATGCCTTTATCAACAGACGATCTTATAGGAGTTAACGCAAAACCTGAGAGAGGTGAAGAAACGATAGATGTTCGTTTGGCTTGCAGAATCAATGGATTTATCCGAACTTAGTTCATCGACAAGAGAAATTCTGCAATGCTTGTGAGGATGACCGAGTGATAGAATGCGAGATTCGCTAAACCATATACAAGGTAATGATTTGGGTGCGGGATGGATTGATCACCATACTGACTTACTCTTATTATTCGCCTTGCTATATGGGATGGTAAATCTGAGTGACTTACCCATAGTAGAGCGACGACGATCAAAACCTTGTTTAAACCATAGAATGGTGTGACAATTTTTCCCCTTGTAGAAGGCAGTTGTTGCCAACCGTAGGCCATACGGTGAGAATGAAGCCCAGACCCGTTTTCTGCAGGGACCCAGTCAAATTGTTTGATGACCACCATGAGATATCGATAGTTGTTTAGTATTGGCGCCAAACATGTCAGCTAAGAAGACCCGGTAACAGAAGAACCTTACCAAGATGAAAGGACACGGGAATTGAGGAAAATAGTTATGCCCCTACCGGAAGAGCCAGAGTAGGATTTTTCCCGAGGATCTCAGAGGACTGACCCTGTCAACAATAACGATGGAGTATATAAGTTTTGATGGAACCGTAACAATGCTTCTAAGGGTGGTAGCACCCAAGACCCCCTGTGACGATCGATGGATTTTGAGAAGACCCCAAACCTAACCTATTTCTTTCTAGCCTCTCCGAATCTCGAGGACGAGATTCATTTTAAGGGTGGTAGGTTTGTAACATCCCAAAATTCTAAATTTTGGAATGTTATATTAAATAAATAGTTTTGATTGATTGTTTGATTGTGGTGTGGTTGCTTGTGTGAAATTGAGTGAAATTTGGAAACTTTTTGAAAGTTGAATGAGAGGGAATAAAATGACTTTCCCAAAACTTTCACCTTGCATTTATGATCTCCATGAATTCATATTCATTTCATCACAAACCCTAGAGTGAAGATAACATGACTTCTTCTATTTTAAAAAGGGTTTTGAAAAGATTTGAATTCCATTTGGAAATATTCCAAATTCGAAAACTTTATGCAACTCAATGATTTTCATGAGAGGAGATAAAATGACTTCTTCAAATTAAATGAAATATGAGTTGGAAGTTTAAAACAATCGAATTTAAAGTCCCTTTGAAATTATTTTCAATTTGGAGTTATTTGGTTTTTATTCAAATTGTTTTTATCCAAAAATAAAATATATGGAAATTAGGGTAAAATGATTCCCTTCAATATAAAATTAGAGGGAAATAAATTTGAAATCATTTTGGTATTTTTAAAATGATTTTTATTAGGTTTTATTGCAGCAGTAGCACTGTTTGCTTTATTTAAATTTTTGTGAAATTTATTTGCCGCTGAAAATATGTTCATCTTTTAGGAAATCTTTTTCTGAAAATTTTGATATATAATATGCCTATGGAAATTTTTCTTATTTTCCGTTTACCTTTTTTTTTGTTTTTATTCTAAAAAAAAAACGCACGCACACATGCGCGCACACGCGCAGGCCGGCCGAAGGCCCATGCGGCGTCGTTTCTTTTCTTTCGTCTGCCTTTTGTTTACGTTTAGTCCCACATTGCCTAGCCTTTGACCTCTAAGCCTCCTTTCCACCTATAAATATAGACCCATAGAGCCTCCAAAAATCATCCGATTCGGGTTAAATCAATATATTTTGGTTTGACTAGATTCACTAAATAAAAATATTTTTCTTCTCTCCGGCGGGACTTCTGAAAGTTGTCTTCTCTCTCGGAAGTCATCTTTTCTCTACCTTATAAAGGTATCTTTCTTCGTATTTTTTTATATACTCCCGTAGCTTAGTATTTCTAGACTAGTACGGTAGAATAATTAGATTTATAAATTAGTCCTTGTATTTACATTTTAGGACTAGAATTCTTTTAGCCCTAACTCTTTTTCTTCCGTAAAACAGCTTGGCCCTGATTTTTCAAATAGCCATAACTTTTTACTCGTTCATCCAAATTAGACGAAACCAACGTCTACATTTTCGTCTTGACTCCACCTATCTAGTGAATCTATCCAATACACTTTTTGCAACTTTCAAATTTCGAAATTTGTTCAGATTCATATTCAAACTTGTTTTGGCTATAACTTGAGTTTCGTAACTCCGATTTAATTGATTCTTTTTGCAAATTAAAGCTCTTGACCTAAACTTTCTGATAAGGCCAAATCCACCCAATTTTGGTACTGTTAGAAATTGTTTTCTGTTGCAAGAGTTAATTGCTAGTTTTCGAAGTTTTTCGAGATCTTTTCTTCGATTCTTTTAAATGAGTGCTTATGTATGCAATTGCTTGCTCACGTTAGATTGAACGGAGTGTGACGAGTAGAACTATCAGGAATTATGAGTGCGAAGGATCTTCATCAACAGTACAAGGCAAGTTCACACTTTGATCATACTCTTCTATACCCAGTTTTTATGCATTAGTTTTATCCTCAAACACTACATGACTAGGATGTGATTAACTTGTGGGTATTGGGAAGTAGATGATGAGGTAGAACCTATTGCCCTTTTATTATAAAACCCTTGGGAGTTACTTCCACGCTATGCTTATGTTGCCATGCTATGCTCGTAGACGTGGATTGGGTTTTGAGTGTATCCATGACAGATGTGAGATTTTTAATTAATGGTTCAACTTAAGGTGGCAACTTTAATACACATCTGGGTGGATTGCTTGTTTGGGCACCTGGGGATATACCAGTGTTGTCCTAGGAGATCCCGGGGATATACCGTGTGATCCTCCTACGGTCCGCCACCCAAGCTCAAAGGGATCATAAGATTATTCATGCTAGAAACTTCCGTGTGCAGCCACAAGCTATTATGGGCTCTAGCATAGTTGAGTATGTTACATGACCTCTTTCAGTGGTAGGCTAGCAGATGTAGGGGAAAGTAGGTGTAACTGTCTACCCAGAGTAAAGAGTAAATGTTTCTGAAAGACTGTGTCTCGGTCATCCGTTTCTCAAACACCATGTAGTGCGAGAAATCCAACGGAGGAGATCGAGTCTTGTGGGGAAAAGTGCACAAACCTCTGCAGAGTGTAAAAACTAATCATGATTAGCCGTGTCCCCGGTTATGGACATCTTGAGTATCTGGTTCTTGGATTTTCATATTGAATCCCATCACTCTAAATTAATTTGTTGGGATTAATGATTACTTTTAATTGGGATTGAGAGGGGGTTTTACCTTCTCAATGTTTCAACCACCATGATAGTTAAATAAAATAAATTCCTTTGTTGTAGGAAAAAAAATTAGCTTTTCGCAAAATCATGTTAAACCTAGAGCCTCCACCAGCCAAATATGCATATAGTGATAGCTATTATTCATCATTATCCTATGGTGTGAATTTGCCAGTACATTCAATGTACTCACCTACATGGCTGCAACGTCTCATGTTGCAGGAATTCTTACGACGAGTAAGTGATACGTTAGGGTTACGATTTCTACACTCAACTTTGCCGTTGGTGTTGATGGGAATCCACAACCTTGTTGTTACTTCCGCTATTTGGATTGAGGTAATAGTATTTACGTTACTTTATACATGTGATTTACCTCTGTTATAAATCCTTGAGTACTGTGTGTGTCAGCATACCGATCCAGGGATGACACTTAAGCACAGAGACTTTGATCCATTCGGGTCGGGTCGCTACATTAGTCCTAATATGATGGGTATTCAAGAGGGATATAATAAAAACTTTCATGAAGATCATTGAATACATGAGAAGTTTGATTCCTTGCATTTGTTTTGAGATATAAAAATGGTGATATTAGAGTCATGCTAGTGAGTAATTGTGGTTTAGTAAAAATATTTGTGTTAAGGTTTGTGATTCCCGAAGCATGCATGTATGGTCTCTCGTTATGCGATGAAGTTGGAGCATGATTTATTTTTTATTGTCTTCCTTTGTGTGGCGGTCGGGGGCGCGCGATGGTTAACTCCTACCAACCTCCCCCCTAGGAGCATGCGTAGTAGTACTTTAATTCGATGGCTAATATACTTTTGCAATAAGTATGTGAGTTCTTTATGACTAATGTTGAGTCCATGGATTATACACACTCTCACCCTTCCACCATTGCTAGCCATTCCGGTACCGTGCATTGCCCTTTCTCACCTTGAGAGTTGGTGCAAACTTCGCCGGTGCATCCAAATCCCATGATATGATACGCTCTTTCACACATAAGCCACCTTATATCTTCCTCAAAACACCCACCATACCTACCTATTATGGCATTTCCATAGCCATTCCGAGATATATTGCCATGCAACTTCCACCGTTCCATTTTATTATGACACACACCATCATTGTCATATTGCTTTGCATGATCATATAGTTGACATAGTATTTGTGGCTTGGCCACCATTCATATTTTTTATACATGTCACGCTAGATCATTGCACATCCCGGTACACCGCCGGAGGCATTCATATAGAGTCATATTCTTGTTCTAGTATCGAGTTGTAATTCTTGAGTTGTAAGTAAATAAAAGTATGATGATCATCATTTTTAGAGCATTGTCCCATGTGAGGAAAGGATGATGGAGACTATGATTCCCCCACAAGTCGGGATGAGACTCCGGACCCAAAAAAAAAAAGAGGCCAAGGAGCCCAAAATAAAAAAAAGAAAAAAGAAAAAAATGAGAGAAAAAGAGAGAAGGGACAATGTTACTATCCTTTTTCACACTTGTGCTTCAAAGTAGCACCATGTTCTTCATGATAGAGAGTCTCCTATTTTGTCACTTTCATATATTACTAGTGGGAATTTTTCATTATAGAACTTGGCTTGTATATTCCAATGATGGGCTTCCTCAAAATGCCCTAGGTCTTCGTGAGCAAGCAAGTTGGATGCACACCCACTTAGTTTTCTTTTGAGCTTTCATACACTTATAGCTCTAGTGCATCCATTGCATGGCAATCCCTACTCCTTGCATTGACATCAATTGATGGGCATCTCCATAGCCCATTGATTAGCCTCATCGATGTGAGACTTTCTCTTTTTTGTCTTCTCCACACAACCTCCACCATCATATTCTATTCTACCCATAGTGCTATATCCATGGCTCACGCTCATGTATTGCGTGAGAGTTGAAAAAGCTGAAGCGCGTTAAAAAGTATGAACCAATTGCTTGGCTTCTCATCGGGGTTGTGCATGATAAATACTTTGTGTTATGAAGATAGAGCATGATAAGACTATATGATTTTGTAGGGATAACTTTCTTTAGCCATAATATTTTGACAAGACATGATAGCTTTATTAGTATGCTTGAAGTATTATTGTTTTTATGTCAATATTAAACTTTTGTTTTGAATCTTATGGATCTGAATATTCATACCACATAAAGAAAGATTACATGATAAACATGATAGGTTGCATTCCACATCAATAATTCTGTTTTTTATCATTTACCTACTCGAGGACGAGCAGGCATTAAGCTTGGGGATGCTTGATATGTCTCCAACGTATCTATATTTTATTATTATTCCATGCTATTATATTATCCATCCTGGATGTTTTATATGCATTATTATGCTATTTTATATCATTTTTTGGGACTAACCTATTAACCTAGTGCCCAGTGCCAGTTGCTGTTTTTCCCTTGTTTTTGACTTTTACAGAAAATCAATACCAAACGAAGTCCATACAGATTGAAACTTTTTGATGATTTTTCTTGGACCAGAAGACACCTAGGAAGCTTCGGGAGGAGGCCAGAAGGCCCACGGATGAGCGACAAGCTCACCAGGCGCGCCCTAGGGGGGCGCCCTATGAGCTTGTGGGCCCCCCGTGGCTCCTCTAACCCTAATCTCAGCTTCATAAATACCCAAATATTCCACATATACCAGAGGGCACACCAAAAATACTTTTCCGCCGCCGCAAGCTTTTGTCCTCGTGAGATCCCATCTTGGAGCCTTTTCCGATAATCTGCCGATGGGGGATTCGATCATGGAGGGCTTCTTCATCAACCTTGCTGCCCTTCCGTGTTGGAAATATGCCCTAGAGGCAATTAATAAAAGTGTTTATTATCATATTTCTCCGTTCATGATAATAGTTTATTATTCATGCTATAATTGTATTAACCAGAAACTATATACATGTGTGAATATAAACAAACATAATGTCCCTAGTATGCCTCTACTAGACTAGCTCGTTGATCAAAGATGGTTAAGGTTTCCTAACCATTGACATGAGTTGTCATTTGATAACGGGATCACCTCATTAGGAGAATGATGTGATGGACTTGACCCAACCGTTAGCTTAGCACATGATCGTTATGTTAGTGCTACTGCTTTCACTATGTCATATACATGTTCCTCAGACCATGAGATCATACAACTCCCGGACACCGTAGGAATACTTTGGGTGTCATCAAACGTCACAACGTAACTGGGTGACTATAAAGGTACACTACAGGTATCTTCAAAAGTGTCTGTTGGGTTGTGATGGATCGAGATTGGGATTTGTCATTCCGTCTATCGGAAAGGTATCTCTGGGCCCTCTCGGTAATACAGCATCACAGAAGCCTTGCAAGCACCATAGCTAATGAGTTAGCTACATGATGAAGTATTACGGAACGAGTAAAGAGACTTGCCAGTAACGAGATTGAACTAGGTATGGGATACCGACGATCAAGTCTCGGGCAAGTAACATACCGCAGGACAAAGGGAACAACGTATGATGATATAAGAGGTTCAACCGATAAAGATCTTCGTGGAATATGTGGGAGCCAATATGAGTATCCAGATTCCGCTATTGGTTATTGACCTAGGAGTCATCTCGGTCATGTCTACATAGTTCCCGAACCCGTAGGGTCGGCACACTTAAGGTTCGATGATGTAATAGTATTATATGAGTTATGTGATTGGTGACCGAAGTTGTTCGGAGTCCCGGATGAGATCAAGGACATGACGATCAGTCTCGGAATGTCCGAGAGGTAAAGATCGATATATTGGAAGGCTATATTCGGACGTCGGAAGGGTTCCGAGTGACTCGGGTATTTTTCGGAGTACCGGGGAGTTACGGGAATACCGGGAGAAAGTTGTGGGCCTTATTGGGCCCTGCGGGAAAGAGAGGGGGGCAGCCATGGACTGCCTGCGCCAGCCCCCCCCTTTGGGTCCGAATTGGACTAGGGATGGGGGGCCGCACCCCCTCTCCTACTCCCTCTTTCCCCCCTCTTTCCCCCCTTGTTCGGATGAGTCCTACTAGGGGTGGGAGTCCCACTCCTAGTAGGACTCCCCCCCTCTCTCTTGGTGCGCTACCCCTAGGGGGCCGGCCCTCCCTCCTTTATATACGGGAGGGGGGCGCCCCCTCTAGGCACACAATTGACTTGATCAATAGCCGTGTGCGGCGCCCCACTCCACCGTTTAGAGCCACCGTCATATTTTCGGAGTGCTTAGGCGAAGCCCTGCCGGAATCACTTCACCGTCACCGTCGCCACGCCGTCGTGCTGACGGAACTCATCTACTACCTCGACTACTAGCTGGATCTAGAAGGCGAGGGACGTCACCGAGCTGAACGTGTGTTAGAACTCGGAGGTGCCGTACGTTCGACACTTGATCGGTGGAGCTCGAAGGATTGTTCGACTGCATCAACCGCGTTGTGAGACGCTTCCGCTAACGGTCTACAAGGGTATGTAGACACACTCTCCCCCTCGTAGCGATGCATCTCCATGGATAGATCTTGCGTGAGCGTAGGAAATTTTTTGAATTTCATGCTCCGTTCCCCAACAGTGGCATCATGAGCCAGGTCTATGCGTAGATGTGTTTTGCACGAGTAGAACACAAAGGAGTTGTGGGCGTGGGTGTATACATATTGCTTGCCGTTACTAGTTGTTACTCGGTCAGCGGTATTGTGAGATGAAGCGGCCCGGACCGACATTACGCGTACGCTTACGCGAGACTGGTTTCACCATTGGCGCACATAGCTGCGTAAAGGTGACTGGCGGGTGTCAGTTTCTCTCACTTTAGTTGAACCGGTTTCAATGAAGAGGGTTCTTTTAGAAGATTAAAAAGCAATCACTACACCACGTTGTGGTTTTGCGTAGGTAAGAACGGTTCTTGCAAACCCGTAGCGGCCACGTAAAACTTGCAACAACAAAGTAGAGGACGTCTAACTTGTTTTTGCAGGGTATGCTGGTGATGTGATATGGTCATGACATGATGTGATATAAGTTGTTGTATGAGATGATCATGTTTTGTAAGTTATCAGGCAACCGGCAGGAGCCATATGGTTGTCTCTTTATTGTATGCAATGCCAACACGATGTAATTTCTTTACTTTACCGCTATGAGTTAGCAGTAGTAGTAGTAGCAATAGTCGGCGAGACGACCACGACGCTACGATGGAGATCAAGGTGTCACGACGCTACGATGGAGATCATGGCACCAACCCCGTGACGATGGAGGCCACGACGGTGCTTCAGTGATGGAGATCAAGAGCACAAGACGATGATGGCCATATCATGTCACATATATTGAATTGCATGTGATGTTAATCCTTTTATGCATCTTATTTTGCTTAGGACGACGGTAGCATTATAAGATGATCCCTTCACTAAATTTGAAGATAAGTGTTCACCCCACAGTATGCACCGTTGCTAAAGATCGATGCTGCTAAACATCACGTGATGATCGGGTGTGTTAGATGCAATCGTTCATATACAACGGGTGTAAGACAGTTTTACACATGCGGAATACTTGGGTTAAAACTTGACGAGCCTAGCATATGCAGATATGGCCTCGGAACACGAGAGACCGAAAGGTCGAACATGAGTCATATAGTAGATATGATCAACATGAAAGATGTTCACCATTGATGAACTAATCCACCTCACGTGATGATCGGAGTTGGCTTAGTTTGATGTGGATCATGTTACACTTAGAAAACTTGAGGGATGTTAATCTAAGTGGGAGTTCTTAAGTAATTTGATTAATTGAACTTCAATTATCATGAACATAGTCATTAGTGTCTTAGCAAGCTTGTGTTGTAGATCGATAGACCACGCTGTAGTTCCATAGAATTTGTTTTGATTCCTAGAGAAAACAAAGTTGAAAGTTGATGGAAGCAACTATGCGGACTAGGTCCGTATTATGAGGATTGTCCTCACTGCTGCACAGAAGGCTTATGTCTTTGATGCAACGCTCAGTGAGCAACCCCTATGGCTTTGTCTGAAGACGTTATGAACGTCTGGCAGACAAGAGAAGATGACTACTCGATAGTTCAGTGCACCATGCTTTACGGCTTAGAACCGGGGCTCCAAAAATGTTTTGAGCACCATGGAGCATATGAGATGTTCCAAGAGCTGAAAGTTTGTTTTTCAAGCTCACACCCGGGTCGAGAGGTATGACACCTTCGACAAGTTCTATAGCTGCAAGATGGAGGAGAACAGCATCGTTAGTAAGCATGTACTCATAATGTCTGAGTACTTTAATCACTTGAAGTAAGTGGGAGTTAGACTTCCGAATAAAGTGGTGATTAATAGAGTTCTCTAGTCACTATCACTAAGCTACTAGATCTTTGTGATGAACTATAAACTAGCAAAGGATAGAGACGATCCTAAGCTATTCGCGATGCTACAAGCTGCGGATGTAGAAATCAAAGAAGGGAACATCAAGTGTTGATGGTTAATAAGATCACTAGTTTCACGAAGGGCAAGGGAAATAAGGGGAACTTCAAGAAAAACGGCAAAATAGTTGCTCACGCGAAGAAACCCAAGGTTGAGCCCAAACCCGAGACTTAGTGCTCCCATTGCATGGGGAAATATCACTGGGAGCGGAACTTCCTCAAAGTAAACTGGCAAATAAAAAGACTGGCAATGTCAACAAAGATATATTTGATATACGTGTTATTGATATGTACCTTGCTAGTACTCGTAGGAGCATCTAAGTATTTTGATACTGGTTTAGTTGCTTGCAACTAGAAACATGGAGCTTCGGAATAAACGAGGGCTAGCTAAGAACGAGGTGACGATGTGCATTGGAAGTGTCTCCAAGGTTGATATGATCACCGTCGGCACTCTCTCTACCTTCGGGATTAGTTGAAACCTAAATAATTGTTATTTGGTGCCTGCGTTGAGCATGAGCATTATATCTGATAGTGTTTATTGCAAGACGGTTATTCAATTTCAGAGAATAAATGTTATTCTATTTATTTGGATAATATCATTGATGATCATGCACTTAATGGTTTATTGAATCTCGATAGTAGTAATACACATGTTCATAACATAGATGCCAAAGATCCAAATTGATAATGATAGTACCACATATTTGTGGCACTGCCGCTTAGGTCATATTGGTGTTAATCGCATGAAGAAACTCCATGCTGATAGATTTTTGGAATCACTTGATTATGAATCATTTGAGACGTGCGAACCATGCCTTATGGGCAAGATGACTAAAACTCCGTTCTCCGGAACAATGGAGCGAGCAACAGACTTGTTGGAAATAATACATACCGATGTATGCGGTCCGATGAGTGTTGAGGCGCGCGGTGGATATCGTTATGTTCTCACGTTCACAGTTGATTTGAGTAGATATGGTTATATCTACTTGATGAAACATAAGTCTGAAACATTTGAAAAGTTCAAAGAATTTTCAGAGTGAAGAAGAGAATCATTGTAACAAGAAAATAAAGTTCTTACGATTTGATCGAAGAAGAGAATGTTTGAGTTACAAGTTTGGCACATACTTAAGACAATGTGGAATTGTTTCACAGCTCACGCCACCTGGAACACCACAGCGTAATGGTGTGTCCGAACGTCGTAATCGTACTTTATTAGATATGGTGCGTTCTATGATGTCTCTTACCGATTTGCCACTATCGTTTTGGGGTTATGCATTAGAGACAGCTGCATTCACTTTAAATAGGGCACCGTCTAAATCCGTTGAGACGACACCGTATGAACTGTGGTTTAGCAAGAAACCTAAGCTGTCGTTTCTGAAAGTTTGGGGCTGCGATGCTTATGTCAAAAGGCTTCAGCCAGATAAGCTCGAACCCAAAGCGGATAAGTGCGTCTTCATAGGATACCCAAAGGAAACCATTGGGTACACCTTCTACCACAGATCCGAAGGCAAAGTTTTCGTTGCTAAGAATGGATCCTTTCTAGAGAAGGAGTTTCTCTCGAAAGAAGTGAGTGGGAGGAAAGTAGAACTTGATGAGGTAATTGTACCTCCTCCGGATAGTAGCACGCCACAGGAAGAAATTTCTGCGACACCAGCACAGACCGGAGAAGAAGATAATTATGTTGATCATGATACTTCAGAGCAAGTTACTACTGAACTTCGAAGGTCAACCAGGACACGTTCCGCACCAGAATGGTACGGAAAACCAGTCTTGGAGATTATGTTGTTGGACAACGGTGAACCTTCGAACTATGAAGAAGCTATGGCGAGCCCGGATTCCGAGAAATGGCTCGAGGCCATGAAATCCGAGATAGGATCCATTTATGAGAACAAAGTGTGGACTTTGGTAGACTTGCCCGATGAACGGTGAGCTATTGAAAATAAATGGATCTTCAAGAAGAAAATGGATACTGATGGTAATGTCACCATCTATAAAGCTCGACTTGTCGCTAAAAGTTATCGACAAGTTCAAGGAGTTGACTACAATGAGATTTTCTCACCCGTAGCGATGCTAAAATCTGTTAGTATTTAACTAGCATATGGATGCTAAAAGGTATGCAAGCTCCACCGATCCATCTATGGAGCGGTGCAAGCATCTCGGAGTTGGAGTATACACTTTGATAAGATGATCAAAGTTTTAGAGTTTATACAAACTTATGGAGAAGCTTGTATTTGCAAGAAAGTGAGTGGGGGCTCTATAACATTTCTAATAAGTATATGTAACTGACATATTGTTGATTGGAAATGATGTAGAATTTCTGGAAAGCATAAAGACTTAATTGAAAGGAGTTTTTCAATAAAACCTGTTTTTGAGTTATCCACAGAGTGGGCATTGAGATCTATAGAGATAGATCAAAACGCCTGATAAAGATTTTCACACACCTTGATGAGATTTTTGAAGAAGTTCAAAATAGATCAGTCAAAGAAACGAGTTCTTGCCTGGTGTGAAGTGGAGTAATACTTGAACACCGAGGTAAAGGTTGTTTACATGTTAGGCATCAAAATCTATAGAGATAGATTGAGACGCCTCATAGGACTTTCACGAAGCACATACCTTGACAAGTTTGAAGAAAGTTCAAAATGATCAGTCAAAGAAGGAGTTCTTGACTATGGTACAAGGTGTGAAGTTGAGTAAGACTCAAATCTTGACCACGGCAGAAGAAATAGAATGGATGAAGATCATCCCCTATGCCTCAGCCATAGATTCTATAAAGTATGCTATGCTGTGTGCCTTGCCATATGTTTGGTAAAAGAGATACCAAAGTGATCTAGGAGTAGATCACTGGAAAGCGGTCAAATTATCCTTATGATGACTAAGGAAGAATTTCTCGGGAATAGAAGTGATAAAGAGTTTGTCGTAAAGGGTTACGACAATGCAAGCTTTAAACACCGATCCGGAAGACTATGAGTCTCAGACCGGATGTGTATAGTGGGACAATCGTTTTTGGAGTAGCTCCAAAACAGAGTGTGGTAGCAGCATCTACATAAGACATAAAGATTAGCCAAGAACACACGGATCTGAATATTGCAGAGCCGTTGACTAAAACCTCTCTCACAAGCAAAACATGATCAGCTCTAGAACTGATTTGATGTTAATTACATGGAGATGTAAACTAGATTAATTGACTCTAGTGCAAGTGGGAGACTGTTGGAAATATGCCCTAGAGGCAATTAATAAAAGTGTTTATTATCATATTTCTCCGTTCATGATAATAGTTTATTATTCATGCTATAATTGTATTAACCGGAAACTATATACATGTGTGAATATAAACAAACATAATGTCCCTAGTATGCCTCTACTAGACTAGCTCGTTGATCAAAGATGGTTAAGGTTTCCTAACCATTGACATGAGTTGTCATTTGATAACGGGATCACCTCATTAGGAGAATGACGTGATGGACTTGACCCAACCGTTAGCTTAGCACATGATCGTTATGTTAGTGCTACTGCTTTCACTATGTCATATACATGTTCCTCAGACCATGAGATCATACAACTCCCGGACACCGTAAGAATACGTTGGGTGTCATCAAACGTCACAACGTAACTGGGTGACTATAAAGGTACACTACAGGTATCTCCAAAAGTGTCTGTTGGGTTGTGATGGATCGAGATTGGGATTTGTCATTCCGTCTATCGGAAAGGTATCTCTGGGCCCTCTCGGTAATACAGCATCACAGAAGCCTTGCAAGCACCATAGCTAATGAGTTAGCTACATGATGAAGTATTACGGAACGAGTAAAGAGACTTGCCAGTAACGAGATTGAACTAGGTATGGGATACCGACGATCAAGTCTCGGGCAAGTAACATACCGCAGGACAAAGGGAACAACGTATGATGATATAAGAGGTTCAACCGATAAAGATCTTCGTGGAATATGTGGGAGCCAATATGAGTAACCAGATTCCGCTATTGGTTATTGACCTAGGAGTCATCTCGGTCATGTCTACATAGTTCCCGAACCCGTAGGGTCGGCACACTTAAGGTTCGATGATGTAATAGTATTATATGAGTTATGTGATTGGTGACCGAAGTTGTTCGGAGTCCCGGATGAGATCAAGGACATGACGATCAGTCTCGGAATGTCCGAGAGGTAAAGATCGATATATTGGAAGGCTATATTCGGACGTCGGAAGGGTTCCGAGTGACTCGGATATTTTTCGGAGTACCGGGGAGTTACGGGAATACCTGGAGAAAGTTATGGGCCTTATTGGGCCCTGCGGGAAAGAGAGGGGGGCAGCCATGGGCTGCCTGCGCCAGCCCCCCCCTTTGGGTCCGAATTGGACTAGGGATGCGGGGCCGCACCCCCTCTCCTACTCCCTCTTTCCCCCCTTGTTAGGAGGAGTCCTACTAGGGGTGGGAGTCCCACTCCTAGTAGGACTCCCCCCCTCTCTCTTGGTGCGCCACCCCTAGGGGGCCGGCCCTCCCTCCTTTATATTCGGGAGGGGGGCGCCCCCTCTAGGCACACAATTGACTTGATCAATAGCCGTGTGCGGCGCCCCCCTCCACCGTTTAGAGCCACCGTCATATTTCCGGAGTGCTTAGGCGAAGCCCTGCCGGAATCGCTTCACCGTCACCGTCGCCACGCCGTCGTGCTGACGGAACTCATCTACTACCTCGACTACTAGCTGGATCTAGAAGGCGAGGGACGTCACCGAGCTGAACGTGTGTTAGAACTCGGAGGTGCCGTACGTTCGACACTTGATCGGTGGAGCTCGAAGGATTGTTCGACTACATCAACCGCGTTGTGAGACGCTTCCGCTAACGGTCTACAAGGGTATGTAGACACACTCTCCCCCTCGTAGCGATGCATCTCCGTGGATAGATCTTGCGTGAGCGTAGGAATTTTTTTGAATTTCATGCTCCGTTCCCCAACATTCCGATGATGTGTGAGTAGTTTAGCACAGACCTATGGGTCCATAGCTAGTAGCTAGATGGCTTCTTCTCTCTCTTTGATCTTCAATACAATGTTCTCCTTGATGTTCTTGGAGATCTATTCGATGTAATCTTCTTTTGTGGTGCGTTTGCTGAGATCCGATGAATTGTGGATTTATGATCAGATTATCTATGAATATTATTTGAGTCTTCTCTGAACTTTTTTATGCATGATTAAGATAGCTTTGTATTTCTCTCCGATCTATTGATTTGGTTTGGCCAACTAGATTGGCTTTTCTTGCAATGGGAGAGGTGCTTTGTTTTGAGTTCAATCTTGCGGTGTCCTCACCCAGTGACAAAAGGGATAGCGAGGCACGTATTTGTATTGTTGCCATCAAGGATAAAAAGATGGGATTTATTTCATATTGCTTGGATCTATCCCTCTACATCATGTCATCTTGCTTAAGGCGTTACTCCGTTCTTGTTAACTTAATACACTAGATGCATGCTGGATAACGGTCGATGTCTGGAGTAATAGTAGTAGATGCAGGCAGGAGTCGGTCTACTTTTCACGGACGTGATGCCTATATTCATGATCATTGCCTTAGATATCGTCATAATTATGCACTTTTCTATCAATTTCTCAACAGTAATTTGTTTACCCACCGTATGCGTTCTTTCAAGAGAGAAGACTCTAGTGAAAACTATGGCCCGCGGGTCTATTTCTATCATATTATTTTCAGATCTATAAAACAAAAAACCCAAAAATACCTTGCTACAATTTATTTACCTTTACTTTATTTTGCACTTTTACTTATCTTTTATACCTATCTCAATCAGATATCATCCTTGCAAGTAACCGTGAAGGGATTGACAACCCCTTTATTGCGTTGGGTGCAATTATTTGTTTTTTTTTGTGTAGGTGCTATCATCGGAGACTTGTGTGTTCCTCCTACTGGATTGATACCTTGGTTCTTAACTGAGGAAAATACTTATCTCTACTTTGCTGCATCACCCTTTCCTTTTCAAGGGAAAAACCAACGCAAGCTCAAGAATTAGCAGTGTACCGGGAGCACCTCAGGTGGGTGAAGCCGAAAGCTGACTATCACAATATGCGCCAAATCATTCAGCAGGTTGGGAGAATGTAAAATAAGCAACCCCAAGGGTTGACTACATTAAGCAGATGCTTTTCTTAGAAAAATCCGATATACCCACAATCCGAGCTCGGCACACCCGAGACCTCGAATTATACGGGGGGCTATTTATTTGCCCACCACAAACGGACACTCCTACGGCTAAGTGTATGTTTAAGCCTTACAGGTCGGATTGCCTGGTTTTTCTGACATAGCCACCTCCAGGCACCGAGACGTCGGCAAACGGCTATAATCAGAAAAACACCCTAAGTAGTTTCTACTCGTGGGAAGAAGCCGAAGACTGGCCAACTACACATTCAAAATGTCCTAGTCGATTCAAAATTAACACAAAAGAAAAAAAGAGGCAAATCTTAATTTGTCTATAAAATACGACAATCTCAAAAGCGGGACACGTCTTCTACATCTTCTGCTCGGCATACCGAGGTTGCATAATGCAGGTCTATCACAGATTATCTATGATAGCACCCTACTTACAATCTGCCTCAGCTATCTGAGCAGCAAACATCACTCTTTCAAAGTAACGCCTGAGCTTAACCTCCTTGTGGTTCTTCTCAAACGAACGCTTCTTGGTAATTGGGACCAGCTCCAATGTTGGATTGTATGCCTGCACGGCCACAAATGCCTGCCGCGCACCCTCTGTGCATGCCGAGTTCTTCCACCCGTCGACTTGGTTGCGCCCTTCTTGAAGGCAGCGCACCAGCCCAAACTAGCTGGTCGGCACGGGGTCCTTGGGCCAAAGGGCCCTGCAGAGGTCCTCCATTGTAGGCCGAGCCATCTTTTGTAGCTCCTCAAGCTACTTCAGCCTATCGCCGAGAAGGATGGAGCGCGTCGAATCCTGGAACTGCAGCCAGAAGAGCTTCTGCTGCTCGTCGGTTGCATTGGGATTGGTAATGAAGAACTGGCATGCCTCCTCGGCACTGCGAGGAAGGTTGGGAAAGGCAGCTGGCAAATGCCACACTTGCGTCAGTTCGAGGAAGGATTGTTGGGTGAAGACACATTGCAGAAGATACGGCTTACCCAAAATAGTTTTTGTAGCCTGCCATAGCTCCTCCTTCACCACAGAAGCATGGGAGGCCGCCTCATGACGCTCTCGGCTGAGCCGCTGGATTTCGGTAGCATCCGTCTCCTTAGCGGCCTTCAAAGTATCATGTTCAGTGACACAGTTGGAGAGGTCAGCCTCCACCTCGGCCACCCATGCCTGCATGGCCTCGCGGGTCCCCTGCTCCTTTGCGAGCAGGTTGGCACTTTGTTGCACCGATGCCCACAACTAGTCAGCCTCGGTCCTAGCTTTTTCAAGCTCGGCCTGAAGATCGGCCATGCGCTGATTCGCCGCTATAAGAAACAAACACACAAGTAAGTACAAACTGCATGTTCAATGAGGAAAACTTAAGAGGACAGAAACTCAATGTCCTTACCTCGCGCGGCCTCGGCCTCCTGCCTCACCCAAAGTCAGTCCTCCTCGGCGTGAGCAAGCCAGCACTTTACCTCCTCCAACTCTGAAGAGCTGGCCAAAGTTTGGGAGGTGGAGCCCTGCACATAAAAGAAGAGCTGAATACACTACCCATATCCAACATGATTTGATCCTCCTGTTGGTTCCTTTGAGAACCAACATGAGTCTCGGGGGCTACTGGGATATTTGCGCTTATCAAATTCATGATCAATTCGGCATCAAGCTATTTACACTAATTTGACCCTCAAGCCAGTTTGTTAAACTAACTTAAGGCCCGGGGTGTTGGGTAACGAAGCATGAAAATCAAAAAAATTCCTACAAAACACCCAAGATCCAATCTAGGAGATGCATAGCTACGAGAGGGGAGTGTGTCTACATACCCTTGTAGACCATAAGCGGAAGCGTATATAACGCAGTTGATGTAGTCGTACTCTTCACGATCCAATCGCGATCCAATCCGATGAAGTACCGAACGGACGGCACCTCCGCGTTCAGCACACGTGCGGCTCGATGACGTCTCCTCCTTCTCGATCCAGCAAGTGCGAGAGGAGAAGTAGATGGGATCACAACCAACATGACGGCGTGGTGGTGATGGTGGTGGTGGAGTTCCGACAGCGCTTCGCTAAGCGTCGTCGTGACAAGGCGGTGATGTAATGGGAGAGAGAGGGGTGCCCAGGGGCTGGTGTGTTGTTTGGGGTTCCCCCTCCCCTCTATATATATGTGGAGGGGCGTGGGGAACAGCCCCTCCAAGCCCTTGGACGCAGCCAAGGGGGAGAGGACTTGGACTCCAAGTCCAATCCTATTCCTACTAGGACTCCCCTTTTTTTCCTTCCCTAGCCACATGGGCTTTTGAGGACTTGGTGCGCCTGGCCCAATAAGGCCATGGCTCCTTCCCTTATCCCATGCCAGCTCTTTGGGACGTTGTGGACCCACTTGTGGACTTCCGGACCCCTCCGGAAGCTTCTGGAAGCTTCCCGGTACAATACTGAAAAAAAACTGCTTTTTCCGGAATCCCAAAAAATGACTTTCCATATATAAATCTTTACCTCCGGACCATTCTAGAGCTCCTCGTGACATCTGGGATCTCATCCGGGACTCCGAACAATATTTGGTTACCAACATCAAAATATCCCAATATTACTCTAGCGTCACCGAACGTTAAGCGTGCGGACCCTACGGGTTCGAGAATCATGTAGACATGACCGAGACACCTCTCCGGTCAATAACCAATAGAAGAACCTGGATGCCCATATTGGTTCCTACATATTCTACGAAGATCTTTAATCGGTTGAACCACGATGTCAAGGATTCGGTTAATCTCGTATGCAATTCCCTTTGTCCAGCGATATGTTACTTGCCCGAGATTCGATCGTCGGAATCTCCATACCTAGTTCAATCTCGTTATCGGCAAGTCTCTTTACTCGTTCCGTAATACAAGATCCCATGACTAACTCATTAGTCACATTGCTTGCAAGCTCTTTATGATGTTGTATTACCGAGAGGGCCTAGAGATATCTCTCCGTCATACGGAGTGACAAATCCCAGTCTCGATCCGTGCCAACCCAACAAACACCTTCGGAAATACATGTAGAGCATCTTTATTATCACCCAGTTATAAAGTGACGTTTGGATACACACTAAGTATTCCTCCGGTGTCAGGGAGTTACACGATCTCATGGTCTAAGGAACAGATACTTGACATGAAGAAAGCTATAGCAATAAACTCAAGTGATAGGATTGAATGCTAAGCTTATGGTTGGGTCTTGTCCATCACATCATTCTCCTAATGATGTGATCCCGTTAACAAATGACAACTCATGTATATGGTTAGGAAACCTTAACCATCTTTGATCAACGAGCTAGTCTAGTAGAGGCTCACTAGGGACACGGTGTTGTCTATGTATTCACACATGTATTTAAGTTTCCGGTTAATACAATTCTAGCATGAATAATAAACATTTATCATAAACAAGGAAATATGATAATAACCAATTTATTATTGCCTCTAGGGCATATTTCCAACAGTCTCGCACTTGCACTAGAGTCAATAATCTAGTTTACATAGTTATGAATCTAACACCCATGGAGTCTTGGTGCTGATCATGTTTTGCCCATGGAAGAGGTTTAGTCAATGGGTCTGCCACATTCAGATCCGTATGTACTTTGCAAAGTTCTATGTGTCCATCCTTAACATAATTACGAATGGAGTTGAAGCAGCGCTTGATGTGCTTGGTTCTGTTGTGAAACCTGGGCTCCTTGGTCACGGCAATAGCTCCAGTGTTGTCACAAAACATAGTCATTGGATCCGATGCACTAGGTATTACACCCCGATCGGATATGAATTCCTTCATCCAGACTCCTTCTTGCGCTGCTTCCGAAGCAGCTATATACTCCGCTTCACATGTAGATCCTGCCACGACGCTCTGCTTGGAACTGCACCAACTGACCGCTCCACCATTTAATATAAATATGTATCCGGTTTGAGACTTAGAGTCATCCGGATATGTGTCAAAGCTAGCATCGATGTAATCCTTTACGACGAGCTCTTCGTCACCTCCATAAATGAGAAACATGTCCTTAGTCCTTTTCAGGTACTTCAGGATATTCTTGACCGCTGTCCAGTGATCTACTCCTAAATCACTTTGGTACCTCCCTGCCAGACTTATGGCAAGGCACACATCAGGTCTGGTACACAGCATGGCATACATTATAGAGCCTATGGCTGAGGCATAGGGAATGACTTTCATCCTTTCTCTTTCTTCTGCCGAGGTCGGGCTTTGAGTCTTACTCAACTTCACACCTTGCAACACAGGCAAGAACCCTTTCTTTGACTGGTCCATCTTGAACTTTTTCAGAACTTTGTCAAGGTATGTGCTTTGTGAAAGTCCTATTAGGCGTCTTGATCTATCTCTATAGATTTTGATGCCCAATATGTAAGCAGCTTCACCGAGGTTTTTCATTGAAAAACTCTTGTTCAAATATCCTTTTATGCTTTCCAAAAATTCTATATCATTTCCAACCAACAATATGTCATCCACATATAATATTAGAAATGCTACAGAGCACTCACTCACTTTCTTGTAAATACAAGCATCTCCGTAAGTTTGTATAAAACCAAAAGCTTTGATCACCTCATCAAAGCGAATATTCCAACTCCAAGATGCTTGCACCAGTCCATAGATGGATCGCTGGAGCTTGCATACTTTGTTAGCATCCTTAGGATCGACAAAACCTTCTGGTTGCATCATATACAACTCTTCCTTAAGAAACCCGTTAAGGAATGCCGTTTTGACGTCCATTTGCCAGATCTCATAATCATAAAATGCGGTAATTGCTAACATAATTCTAACAGACTTAAGCATCGCTACGAGTGAGAAAGCCTCATCGTAGTCAACCCCTTGAACTTGTCGGAAACCCTTTGCGACAAGTCGAGCTTTATAGACGGTAACATTACAATCTGCGTCTGTCTTCTTCTTAAAGAACCATTTATTCTCAATGGCTTGCCGATCATCGGGCAAGTCCACCAAAGTCCATACTTTGTTCTCATACATGGATCCTATCTCGGATTTCGTGGCCTCAAGCCATTTGTTGGAATCCGGGCTCATCATAGCTTCTTCATAGTTTGTAGGTTCGCCGTTGTCTAACAACATGACTTCCAGGACTGGATTACCATACCACTCTGGTGCGGAACGTACCCTGGTTCACCTATGAAGTTCAGTAGTAACTTGATCTGAAGTTTCATGATCATCATCATTAGCTTCCTCTTCGGTTGGTGTCATGTGTCCTCTGTTTGTAATATATTTGCTATCTTTGCTCATGTATGAGCTCTTGCCTATATTTTAGTGTCATAGAGTTGTGTCGTGGTACAACCGTATTGTCACCCTCATTAGCGTGCATGCTGCGTGTATGATTAGTGCACGTTAATGAGCGGGGGCACCACAAGACACCTGGCCTCCTTCAACCTTTGTCGGTGCCCACCAAGCCTTGGATGGTGGTGAGCTGGGACTTCATTGAAGGACTGCGGAAGTCACGCGGCTACGATGTCATCCTCATCATCATCAAAAAATTCAGAGAGTACGGGCATTTCATTCCTCTCGCACATCCTTTTAAATCATTCCAAGTGGCTTAAGCTTACATGACTCATGTCCACCGACATCATGGCTTGCCTGAGGTGATCATCTCGGACCTCGACGGCATCTTCATGAGTGCTCTCTGGCAAGACCTCTTCAAGCTCTCCGATACCGCCCTGCACATGAGCTCCGCTTACCACCCGCAGACGGATGGGTAAACCGAACATCTCAACCAATGTTTGGAGACGTATCTCCGTTGTGCCGTCCACACCTGCCCTAAGAAATGGTGGGAATGGCTTCATTTGGTGGAATACCAGTACCGTATCACTCGGCGGTGGAGAAAACACCCTTCAAAGTACTGTACGGGCATGCTCCTCGACACTTGGGTGTGGTGGCTGACAAGTGCAAACTTGTGCCAGACCTCGACACTTGGCTCCAAGAACGCGCGCAATGAGATGCTCCAACTTCTCCAGGCACAATAATGCATTAAGAGACAGGCGGACAAACTATGATCGGGGCATAGCTTTGAGGTGGGCGACGCCATCTTCCTCAAGTTTCAACCGAATGTGCAAACCTCATTTTGTGACTAGGTCCAATCAGTAGCTCTCCTTCCGCTTCTTCGGACTGTACAAGGTGCTCGAGCACATCGGTCCCACGGCATACCGCCTCGACCTCCCCAAGTCTAGTCAGGTGCATCCAATCATCCATGTAAGCCAACTGAAGCGCCAAGTTCCTCCGTCCGCGCCGATCAGCGAGGAGTTGAACCTGGTCGCCTTCACCGTGCCGGAGGCTGTCATCAACTCTGCCCTTCGCACCCATGGAGCAGCAACCATTGCCAGAGTCCGCGTCAAGTGTTCTGGCTAGCACCGGCGTCGTTTTCCACGAGCACCGGCGTGGGGACACGTCGTTTCGAAGGAAGGGGGATGTTACGACCCATGGGCCGTGACCGGGCTGTGCCCCGTGACAACAGAGCCAGGCCCATGCAAACCTGGCCAAACAGGCCGTGCTTGGTGGGCCTGCCCGGTAACACGCCAGCACGGCACGTGCTCGGCCCGGCACGCGGCCCGCTATGGGACGTGCTTGGGCCTGAGGTCGCACGACGCGGGCCGGCCCGGCACGACATGTTTAGATTTTTATTTATTTATGGGCTATAAAACAGCCCAATAGAAAGAAAAGAAGCCAAAAACTGCCCAGCAGACCGAAAGCACGCGGCCCAACCGTGTTTGGCGTGCCGACGGGCCGTCCCAATTAGCAAGCATGCCGTGCCTGGGCCACGAGGCTGGGCATGCGGGCCGGCATGGCACGGCCCGTTTACTAAACGTGCCATGCAGTTCCAGGCACGTTTAGCACCTGGGCCGTGCCAAGCCAGCGTGGGCAAGTGTTGCCCCTCCTGCCATCTTTAAGGCCTCCTTTGATTCATGGGATTTTTGTAGAATTTTCATAGGATTGTAATCCTATGGATTTTTTTGTCTGGTGGTTGTTTGATTTACAGGAATAGAAACCTTAGGAATCAATCCTATGGAACTTTCCCTTCTCTATTTCACAGGAAAGTTTCCAAGAGGTCGGAGCTCTCAGAAAGAATCTGGCGGGAAAAAAGCGCGCGCGCGCCTCTCGCTCACCTGCGCGCTCAGTTTTGACGGTAAATAACTCGCGTAACTTCTCAGGACACCCATCACACAAAAAAAACAGAGCACCGCTTCCCCCAGTCCATTCGCATCGACCTAGTCGTGCTGCGCGGCCACGGCCGGCCGGTCACCCGGCCTTCTGCCCAGCTCCTCCGCCGGCCGCCCTGCCTTCTGCTCAGCTCCTCCGCCAGCCTCCTTGCTTTTCTTCCGTCCTGGATATCCAACCACAAGGTACGTTGGAGGCAACTCCAAAAGCCAGATCCGGTCCTCCTTTGCTTCCCATGATTTTAGCCATTATTATACACATAGATTAGATTGATTTAGTTTAGTATTGGCTTGCAACCTGCTGTAGGTTCTCTCCAAAAAAATAAGATCGAGCTTATTATTTCAGGATTTGGGGATTTTCTTTGCAGCTATTAGGTCAAAAAAAATCTCAGATTTGAGTGAATTCTAAATTCACTATGTACTGGCTGATGTCTGGCCCGTTTATTTTGCATTTGACTTCTGCAACCACGTCCTGATGGTACCCATATTGCTAATTTTCCTCTGGTTCGTTGGCACTGTATGAGCAGCATGAGCCCATTTTGTTCATAGCTATTGAATCATCACATATGGGAACGTGGTAATTGTGTGTGTGCGCAAGGCACTAAAATTCCCCTTTCAAGGATTTTCTTCCTAACAAATATCATTGGTGCCCTGTTAAAAAAATGTATGCTAACAATCTGATGCATGTAGATGGCTGATCGATGTTGCTTGTCTGAGCGACAAGGCCATCATCTGCAATCAAATGGGGCAATTGATCTTGAAGTTGATGGTGGCACTACAGGTCTTCATCCAGAAATAGGTATATTCCGATGTTTCGGTGACACTGATAAACTAAGATGTGCAATTTATTTATTTTTGTTATGTGTTATTGATTTAGAAACTAAATTTGACCACTTATGTTGAATATTTAGGAATCACAAAAGGTAACTCTCGAGCCAAATGGAGTCACCAAATGAAGTTGTACCTTATTAGACTCCTAAAAGATCACGACGTGCCTGGTTTTCGGACACATAATGCTTGGAGCAAGGAGGTATGGAATAATATTCTTTGTCAACTAAATCAAAAGTTTGATCAATCATTTACTCTCAACCAAGTCAAACAAAAGGAGCAAGATCTGAAGAGAGACTATCGTACTGTGAAAGAATTGTTGGATGAAAGCGGTTTTGGATGGGATAAGGACAGAAAAATGGTAGACGCACCTGATAGTGTTTGGGCAAGCTTTACTGCTCGTAGGAACAGCAAGGATGCTCTCCACTGGAAAGAAAGGTCATTCCCATTTTATGAAGAATTAGCTCCACTCTATGCAGGTGACTTCAACATAATATTCACATTTCTACTGTTAGCTTATTTTCCTTGCAGCCTACATTTTGTATATAATGTTTGATTGTTCTAAACAAGTCTCTGGAACTATTCTCTAGGTCGTTATGCTGAAGGGAGAACACGTCAAGGCAGGGACCATTATACTAGCAAGAAGAAGCATGCACCAGTACCCTCATCACAGTTGACACAGATGACTGATCTTGATCAATCACCATCACCTACTATGCCAGTTACCTGTGAGTCGGATATGCGGTTTACTTCAGATGAAAAACTAGAAGAGGCAAACTTGGATTTTCCCCCACATCTATCTAAACCTATTCAGCACGTGCAAGCCCCTCCAAGTTCCACACAAACAGAGAAACATGACACTAGGCGTGGGAAAAAACAGAAACGTAGTGCTACTGATGACTTCCATGAGAAGTATCTAAAACTGAAGAGGGAAGAAATTGATCGATTTGCTGCCATTGAGTAGAAGAAGCTAGAGGACCCCTACAGCATCAACAAGTGCATCACATCAATTGAAGGGTTGGAAGGTCTACACCTAGGAGATATGTTGATGGCATCAGATATCTTCAAATGCAAAGAGAACAGGGAAGTTTTCTTGTCATATTCTACTAATGAACTATGGTTGGCTTGGTTGAAAAGAGAGATTGCACGCACCCAAACAAATCATCAAAATTAGCCATTGTAGTGATCCACTAAGATCAGAGGTCATATTTTAGGGAAACTTTTGGTCTGTAGGTGTCATATACTTTTGTCTAGTTCAATTGGCCATAGAACTGAAACATGATGGTTTAGTATATTTTGGTAGGTATGTCGAGAGACTTTTATGTAGGCATGTAACAAAACTTGTAGTACTATTGCAAATTTGAATTCCAAGAATGGTATTACAACTTGCATGCCATATTTCAAGTACATGAATGGTAGCAGAACTTGGATAACATATTACATATTCTAAGATCTTTGTGATACATATTGTGCCCACATTTGCTGTGCTATATAATCTCGCTTTTGATTCCCAGCTTCTCTAGAGTAATTAAATGCATGTATATCATTATAATAGTTGTGGTCCCCACTTGGCACATCAACAAATTGTTCTTGATCAATCTCCACGGTTGTATTCTCAGGCCAAGATAAATCTCCATCATGCCAACATATGAAATTGTGCAGCACACAACTAGCTACCGATATGTCAATTTGTTTGGTAACCGAGTAATGTGAAGCCACTCTCAATATCGGAAATCTCATTTTTAGTATACCAATAATTCTCTCGATATGATTTCGGAGTTGTGCATGCCGTAGGTTGAATAATTCCTTGTAATTTCTTGGCCTTTGGCGAACTCTTCCTTGTTCTTGTAAGTGGTACCTAGTACCACGATATGGAGCCAGAAATTGTGGTGTATTTGCATAACCAGCATCTACAAGGTAAAATTTTCCGGGGGGTACTTGAAAACCATGGTTAAGTGCATCTTGTAGGACTCTTGCAACTGAAGCTGATCCCTCCCAACCAGCATGCACATGCACAAACTTCAGATCAAAATCACATGATACCATAACATTTTGTGACAATGCTTGCTTCCTATTGCTATATGGTTCTTGCTCATGAACAGGTACCTCCAATGGAATATGTGTACCATCTATAGCGCCGATGCAATCCTGCATAAATACAAGTACATAATCCATATAATCTTCTCTGTAAAATTTCGAAATATGTTGTTTGAAGTTCATCATAAGCATTTATACATACCATAAAAAAAGGGTAGAACTTCTGTTTACTCAAGACTGGATGCGGGTGTAGGGAAGGTGGATGTATGTATACTGAATAGAGTTCCGTAATTGCACTGAGCACTTCTCCAAAATAGTAACTAATTGTTTGTCCACTATGCTGAAACCAATCTGCCAAAGTATCATTTGTTGCATTCTTAGATAATGCATACAAAAATATAGCAACTTGTTCTTCTACTGCGACATCTCTTCCATCCACAAGGCCATCATTCTCACGCAGTTTCTGAACCAAAGCTTGAAATATATCAGTTTCCATCCTGAAGTGCCTTTTGCATAGGTCTTCATGCCCATTTAAAATTTCTTGTACACGTCGTGCGCCTGTAAGTATTGAAGTGTGCATAGGTCTTCTTGAGGAATGTGAGTGTTCTCCTAAAGTAGGAAGAACAAAAACTGCAAACTCATCCTCACTTTTTGATCTACGACAGTAGCTCGGATCCATTGAATGTTATGACAAACAAGCCTGTGGAAAATTACCGAGTTACATCATGACTTCACAAGTTTAAATATTCGATCAACAAGGCTTAATTCTGGCATGCTAGTCACTTGGTCATACTCTAGATTCTTTTAGCAGATAACTGATATAGCTCAGTGTAGATCATTTGAACTGGGTGATGATATTAGGACAACCAATATGATACTTCTTTCCTTGTCTTTTACCTCTATGTATATATTTGAACCAGTTACAGAATACAGAAACTAAAAAAGAATATGGCTTCTCATGGTGATGGTTGTTGATGACATGATGATTTTGGGTGGCTGGCTATGATGAAAATTGTAGCCAGGGAACTAAAAAAGCCATGGCGCTGTTGATTTGCTAGGGACACACTGGATGGCCAGTGGCAGCAAAGAGAACTTGTACAGGAGAACTAACCTCAGATTTGAGAGACGAACAAGCAAGTACAGCAAAGGGGGCATGTACAGGAGAAGAACTAACCTCGGATTTCAGAGATTCTCAAGTCAAGCAAGTACGAGGAGAACTTCAGCTATCACTAGCAAAGACTTGCATGTAACCAATCTTGTGCATATGAATCGAAACTTGTTCTTACGGCTGTATGAAGTGCAGAGCTTTCAAAGAAGAAACTTTGTGTTTGCATATATATACATTTGCTGCAGCCTAACGGCTAGCTGACCAACGGCTACTTGTTTGAATGCACACCCTTCAAAATAATATTATTATAATACCAAGAGTTCCTATGTTTTTCCTGTGCTCCCAACAAACACACACTAGTGCCAATTCCTCTGTTTTCCATTCCCATAGGATTCAACTGGACAGGGCATGGCAATCCTCCATTTTTCCTATCCTTTGAATCAAAGGAGGCCTAAGCCAGGGAGACCGGAGTGAGAGGGCATCGATTGTACTAGGACGAACTAGACTGTTCCCTTCTCTCCAGATCCCCAATTTCCCTCTCCAATCTCCATTACTAGTTCGTGACAGGGACCTAACCAGTATACACGAATCGCCAATCCGGACCATGGACGCCGGCATTGACCCGCCCCCCACAGCCACCGGAGGCGATTGGCGTGCCCATCTCCAGCCCGAGGCGCGCGCCAGGATCGTCAATAAGATGTATGTATGTATGTAGGGACTCACTCTGATATATTTGATTTGCTTTCATCTGATTTCCCCTCCCTCCGCTTTTTCGGTTTCCCGCATAGAAGAAAAAAGAGGAATTTCCGTCAGTTTTTTCATCGATCCATCTGACATATAGCTTTGATCTAGCCATATATATATATATCCATAGCGGCAGCAACAGATTCGTCGTCGATCTAGCTCCCAGTTTCTGTGCCTCTGTTTGATTCCAAGTCAAAATTTCCCGCTAGCAACTACCTGCTTAATTACTTCATTAACTCTCAACAATTTAACACCCAGCTTAATTACTTCATTAACTCTGAACAATTTAACACATGTTTATTGACCAAGGGGTTCACAGAACATCACTACGTCTGGTCACCTAGGCTAAACCATGCTATTCTATTACTACTGTTCCCCAAGAGGATGCAGTTTTGTTCTGAAACCAGAGTTTCTCGTATGCTAACTTCCCCAAGGATATTATATATGCACATGATCACAAGTCCTTCCTTGTTCTTAGCAAAACGAAAATTACGCCTTGCTTGCAGGAATGGGAGTATATGATTGAGAATTGGAGATCTACCCTTGGCCGCTCTGCCAACTCGTTCCACTTTACACCTCAGATGCAACATATTTTATTGCACACAACAGTTGAAAAGCAATGCACCCCCCCACACACAATTTATTCACATTTTGCATTATGCGTGTAGAATGGTGAGTCTGAAGAAGCATCTGCCAGTATCCACGCCAGAGGGACTGGACGAGGGACTAAACGAACTTCAAAAAGTCGATGTGCGATTCGAAGAGAAGATCTATAGTGCAGCAACCAGTCAGGTAATTTAACCTGTCTTCGGCTCTTCGCTACTTCTCAGAGCAGAGAACACATTAGTTATGGGGTTTTCTTTTATTCAAACAGGGTTTATGGGCTAATAATACAGCTCCAATTGTTGTAGAAGATTTTTTACATCATGTTTTAGTACCTTTAGCAGTCCCCCCCTTTTTTTGTGAAACCTTGGGTGAATTTTTTGCTCCCCAGCTGCCAAAGTTTTCTTTACATAATTTTATTTTTAAAAGTTTTCTTTATCTACTCTTGGGAACATATCCTGATTTTTCTCATGCTTGAGAACAAACGCAATTTTTCTGTGCTGCCGGGACTTGAACTGGGGCCATGGGTGTGCCAACGTCCACACTCAAACCATTTGGAGCACATCCCAGTTATTTTCGCATTTTCACACTTAGTATACATACAAAATCTGAGTTAATAAGCTACTATATTTTTAATGTTATGTTACATAAATGGTAGACCAAAACAATGATTATGATCTTGGTTATCATTAATCACATGTTGAATCTTGTAGTGTTGTCCCTTGAGTGTCTTCAGTTACTCACTCTTCCAATTCATGTTCTATGCCTTGTGTCCACACATCCGAATTTGTTATAGATGAAATAAAACTATCTTCTGTTAAAAGGATAGTACTACCCAAGTCCATGGGATACGCAATGGTATACAATCATTTATCTCGGACCAAAAATCAAACAATACCTTACTCCCTCCATCCCTCTGTCTAAACGGGCTTCATCTTAATTGCATCTACTCCAGTCTGGTAAAAGAATTCAAATGTATTTATTTGGTTGCGGTGTACCATATCACTATTTCCATTTCAAATTTCTGTCCGTCTGTCTTATTTGTGGCAAACCTCGGAGCAGTCTACAACTCTTCATCATATTGCCTAACTCAGTTATGGTGAATATTTGTTTATTTATTTTCCGTTTCAAAAAATATTTGTTTATTTGATAAAGTTAGGGCACACTGTCACTATTTTGATTTGAATTTTCTGTTTATATTGCTTATTTGAGGCAGTGTGTTTTGCTGCTCAGATGACATTTTTTGTATTCAAATGTTAAAAGCTGAAACACCTTCTCGACCATGCTAAACTGCTAATCACACAAGAACTGTTGGTTGCAAGCCACTATTAGTAATTTGGTATAGAACTTTACATCATATATTTTTTGTATTACTCAGTCTGATTATTTGCGAAAGATTTCTCTGAAAATGCTCTCTATGGAGACGAAGACACAACAGGCTCCTGGAAATGCTCAAGTGATTCTAAATCAAAACAACTCTGCTAAGGTACCATATACAGTAAACTGAGTGTTGCACAATTTATCATCTTCGCTTGGATGCTAATTTTTTTTTATTGCATCAAGTGCTGAGATTATGTGCTTTATTGCATTAAATCACCCTCCACCCTCTCCAGCATAATGTATATGAATGTTGCATCTAGCTTGTGTCATGTGTACGTAGTTATTGAAACCCGGAGCTACACGGTAAGTGTCTCAGTTCAACCTGTTGGTTCAATAAAATATTATTGCATGGTTTTTTTCTGTACGAAGATAACAAACAAACAGCCTAGTTAGTTATTCGACTGGGGTAGTCCGCCTACCTACTTAAAGACGTCCGATTCTTCACACATACAGAATATTTTATTGACCCCTGGTACAGCGCCGGATTGGGTTGTTCAGCCGGGTTTTCGCCGGTTCACAGCAGCCAGCAGGTTGCCCAGATACGGCGATACGGATACGGTGATTTTTCAAAAATGCAGATACGTTTATATATATAAATATAATAAATATTAAAATATATAGAAATTAATGATTTTTGTATGAGAATGGAAAAGTAAATTCGTAAGTTCCTTTTTTTTTTGAGAAAAGATAATTCAGAAATACCTTTTTTTGAGAAAAGTAAATTCTATTCTATCCTGCCAAGTGCCAACAGGCAACAGCTGAGTAAATTAGGCTTCGATCTTGTTTTGGCCGAGCCCATCCGTCCCAGCCCAGTGCTGAGGATATTTCTGATGGAGACGAGGCGCTGTTCCCCCTCCCCTCACTCTTCTCAATTGCCCGGATTTCTCTCTTACTAAACCATCAAGATTTTTCTAAAAATAAATAAATGATATAAACCATCTATCCCTCCGCTCCAAAATAGATGACCCAACTTTGTACTAACTTTTAAAGGCCACGTGACAGGAGGAAGGCGGAGGTCACGCACGTTGCCGTTGCATAGCACTGGACTGCAGGACTGCGGTGGCTGACGGGCCTTCCTCACCTATTTCCGGGGTGGTGGCGCTCAGACCAGGGGAGGGAGCAGCGGTGACTGGCCACCCTTCCTCTCCAGTGTGGTTGAGGGAGCGCTCATATTTGGGGTGGAGGCGCATTGGGGGAGAAAGAGAGCAGGTGCGCATCGGTGGCTTTTGTATGCACAGAGGTTAGGGTTCCCCGTATCCCACATGTATCCCTCAGGTATCCCCACTGTATCAGATTTATTTTTACTAGTCGTCAACCCGTGCAACTGCACGGGCTAGTGGCTATGTTACAAATCATGAATAATATTAGAATAAATATATAAGAATTTGAATCAAACTTATGGCCAGATATGCAAACCTATTACGATTGGGAAAACCTAGTTGTTCTTACACAACTGTTGATTTCTTGGAGGGTTGCACGGGCTTGTGTTCATATGTATATTTTTTAAGGATAGCGATGTTGAGTAAAAAAACCTTGGAGATTAGTATATGTTCGAAAAAAATGAAACATGTCACAATAGTGTAGACATTGTCTATTTGCAAATGTAGGCCACACGTCATGGTTACAGCTACAGTTCCATGAACCATAAAATATGAACGTTTTTACTTCTCATTGGAATACCATAACGAAAATGAATTATAGTGGAAGATTTATTCCAAAAAATGCCTTTGATCAGAGTAAAATAAAAAAATTAGTTGGTGCATGCACGTGAACTCCAGTACTCCGTACTAAATTTTTTGAAACTCTGCAAACCAAAAATTGGAAACCAATACTCGATCGCCATAACTGGAACTTAGTCAAACATTCTTTGTAAGGCTCGACTAACATAAAAAAACTATTCGATGAAGCTGGTCTGTATCTTGCAACAATAAGTAATAACTATACTGGACCACCCACATAGTAGATATATCCAATACAACTTAAATTTGAAATTATGTTCAATGTCCCAAGAGTAAATCGATTACAAAAAGAAGCATGCATTTACCTTCAAAGATGCAAATAATTGGAATTTCTAACATTCAATTCAGGGAATCAGTGGTATTGGTATTGAGAGGCATCACCATTAGTGCAAGATCTTTTTAAAGGAGACAATTCAAAATACTGGCAAAAATAAGAACCTCTTAGAAAATCTAGCATGCACTAAACAGCCAAGATACACACAAACATCATTTATGGCATTTGAAGGTTTATCATTATGAATCTCCAACATGCCAAATAATAAAAATACATTTAAATGGCTGGACAACCTATGGCAAAGGATAAAGGGTAGCGTCCTAAGACGAAATAATACAATGAAAAATGGTAAGTACTAAAGTTGATCATTAGAATGTTAGTAAGACAAGACCTTCTGTAAATTGTCAGCAAGAATTAAGACCATTAATTTTGTAAAATGGTACTGCTGTAACTATTACATTATATAAATTTAACTATTCATGGGGTCACACACTAAGGTCAAGAAAAATTTCTGGTTGGGGATCATATATTAATCTGGCTGGAAAACCATAGAGAAACAAAATGTTTATGTTTCAGTTTTGTTTGGAACAACAAAACGTACTGATGATGCAGCTATAGGCTTTTACAAATCAAGACATAGGAAATAACTACATCAGTATAAGTGTAACTTATATGATTAAAAAGCTATTAGGAGCTCAGTTTGAATATAAATTTTCCTAATGAGATATCAATAGCATGTGCTCACAACATACTGAGTACGCTCGTCTTTGAAGCAACAAATAGGCAAAGAAGAAAAGGCGCACCTATATTTGTGGCTAGATTCAAATGGAAGAGGTAAGGTTTCTTACCTGCGTAAATGGCAAAACTGGCATGGGGAACCAAGCAGAGGCACTCATTAATGATGTAGTGGATGAAAGTCAACACTCTGGAGGCGCACAATCTGCGCGATGAGATGAGGCCATTGGGATGCACAGGATCGCAATCCAGGCACTGGGAGAGGATAGGTGGTCAAAATTCATTTATATGAAGGCAAAGAGAAAAGAAGTGTGTATGTAACTGAAGAACATAACCGACCCAACTGAATGTTCTGCTGATGCAAGGCTCTTTAGATAACAACTAACAGTCACAATAATAGTATGAAATTTTTTCTTCCCTCACGATGGATAAAACTTTAGTTATGCTAAGCAGCATAACAAATAGCACACCAAGAGAAAAGAAGTGAAAGCTTATGCATATGAAACACAATTAAATCTAACTAAATGTGTGGTTTATCTGTACTGATCTTTGCCTATTACATGGATACATGCTGAGAATTTCTTCATTGGAAGAGAATAGAGAACACGTACATATGGTTTGTGGTGCAAGATTCTACAAACTAACTACGAATTACATTCTACTACAGCAATTATGGATGTGCATTCGGATACAGTTATACTGGCTTAACTGGATTGCTATACAATAATGCCACAGAATGAACACATGATGATAACTTTGTCGATCAAAAGGCCCTCATGCCCGGTTCTATGCATTTTCCATTGAGAATGAAACACATAGAACAGCGTTATATGGATCAACTTACAGGAACACTACGAAAGGAGTAAAGCAAAAACTGAGATCATCCTGTTCAAGAAAACTCTGTAAAAAAATATTCAGAAACTGCGAGATCACCACAGATTCTTTGGCGACTTCACTTCACTGTTAGTCCTCTTCTTCAGTAGCAAGTGAGCACTGGGCTTCTGTCGCTTTCAGCTAGATTTTCATGGTGCATTCTGTTTAGCCTGACTATAGCATGTACGACTAAAAGTCCCCTCTTACCAAACCTAGTCTGCATGTAATTTATTTGTGAGTATATAAATATGGGAAAGATCAATCCAACTGGCATATTTATCAAAAGTAGCTCATGCATGGTATTACCTCTTGTTCTCATTGCCAAGGCAGATGCAAGTCGGGATACTAAGCCAACATGATTTGTTAAGTAATGGTGACCACATGATGATTTCTTCAGGCCTGGCCAAAGACTTGCCCTTTTACCCTCTCAAGTTTTATCTAATTAATCAATCACATATAATTGTCAGTATATATACGTACATGCCTGGACGATCCATGCTTGCATGCATTAGCTATGATAGGCCTACGTGAACATCATCTAGGTCATGGCGCTGTGCTTGTGGCAGTAGGAATTCCCAAAGAGCGTGAGCGCATACGGCGAACTCCTCCTTCGTCAGCTTCTCCATGTACGCACATACTCGACCTCCACTTTATCCTTGAGCAGCAGCAGGGCCAGCTCCTGCTTCATCTTCTGTATCATCTTCTGTAACACTGTAAGTCACCCCTCCCCTGATGCGCTACATTCTGGCTGCACAAATACACTAATAAAGGCCATATGTATACATCCTTAATTAATTAGTTAATTGTTGGTTTTGCAAAATCTAACTGGCCAGTCTGATATCTTCTTATATATAAGTGAAGTTCCATTATATTAGGATATAAGAAAATATCAAATGACCTTGCAAACTGTTGATGGTTTACTGAATTATATTTGTTCAGTTATCAGTTTTGGCGATCTTTTTCACCTTGAGCATATCCAGCAGCTCGTCCATATATATGCATAATATCTTGGCTAGCGACTAATCTGCCATCTCACGACCCTTGACTTCTGTAGGCTACTTCGGTATCTCCGCCAATCATAATAAATTAATAACACGTGAAGAACAAAAGGCACAAATTATAAACTTAACTAACCTCTGGCATCTCATAGCGCTAGAAGAACATCTCAACTCCAACCAATCAGTCTGGAGCTCAAGACCATTATGCAGGAACCCTTCATATATAAATTACACAAAATAGGTCACCTTCATGAGATCAAGGAAACTGTGACTTCCCTGAGATGGATGCTGCCGAAGTGAAGAAGTTGGGGATGAGATTGTTGCAGGACATGTAGTTGGGGCCCTCAGTTCGTTTGTTGCCCAGTCTAATATGAAATCAAGGGCAACCATGAATACCTGGAAAAAGAGAGAGACATCACGCAAGATGCAAGTCAAGAAGATCCGAGGGAGGCAGCGCACGGCAAGTGGCGGGGGAGAGGAAGGGGGCTTGTTGCAATTCTTGCGTGTGGAGGAGAATCCATGGCACTCGAGGTGAAGATGTTGAACGATAGGACAGGGGGCGTGGCCTCTTTCCTATTTCAGATCGGTAGTTCTTTTTTACTTTTCGCAGAACGGATGGATACAATTTCTTCACGCCTTTGTATGGGCTTTGTGCCTAGGTCGGCAGGCTTAGGGAGATGTTTTATTCCTAAAAGAGGTGCACGTGGGACAATAGCCTTGGACTCCTAAGGTACCTCATCCTAGGGCTGTAGTTAATTAATTTGGAGATCAAACAGACAATTTGTTTAGTTGTTTAGGATTAACGTGGAACATCGTATGGTGCCTCCAATTAGTAAATATAAGATTTTTTAGAAAAGGGAAAATGGTCTGATACGTATGTGATATGTATCTTGGGGTATCCGGACGTATCCCTGTATCCAATTATGTATCTTGGGGTATCCGGACGTATCCCTGTATCCAATATGCCTGACACGGCGGTTTCCATCCGTATCCGTGCATTCGGGTGAACTAGATTGGAACAGGGCTTGGTTTCGGTGTATTCAGGTCAGTTTTAGTAACGATGCATGTGTCAGCAGCAGTATTGAAAAAGGTCCACTTTTTAAGTTGAGCTATTGCAGAAGTTCACTTTTCAACCTTGAACTCGGAAACTGGTAGTTTTTAACCTTGAACTACTAAATCAGTTTACTTTACCCCTAGCCCTATTCAAGGTGGTTTCGTGCCGATGTGGCATCGACTTATACACCTCACCGCAATTTAAGCAAGAAAATTTAAAATTTTGAGAACATCAAGAAAAAACATAATCATAATGTTTTTTAAAGGAAATTCAGGAAAACATTTTTTGGGTTGACTATTTGGAAAAATGTTTCTACTTTTTAGGGTGTGTTTGGTTTGAGAACCAAGAGGCATGGAATGTCATGGTTCCATCCCAAAGGAATGGGTTGGTTCCATTCTTGTGTTCGGCCCGAGATAAAAAATGTCATGGGTTGGTTCCGTTCGTGCGTTTAGTTGGAGAGGTAGAATGAGAAGAATCTGATTCTACTCACCTCTTCCATAGGAATGGTGAGATTACCTCCCATATGCGCATGTGAACAAATATAGTTCTTTGCATTTTGACAACATATAATTTAAATTTTCGGCAGCATTTTCATTGTATTTTAAACACAAGCAATTAACAATATATAATCATAGGTATAACAAATATACAACATCACATATGGCAGATTTTTCAATACCAATATCACAAGATGCACCAATACTACAAGTCCATACATGTAAGTTCCCATTTCTGGCAATCCCTCTTGTCTCTGCTACCGGTTCTTCGTTTAGGGATGACGGTCTCGGTGGGGTCCGGGTCGTCAACCCGCTTTTGGTTAGATAGATGGTTGGGAAACGAACCCTTCCCAACTCTGTTCCACGTCTGCGAAGAGCCTAACACCTCGGTGGCTAGGGTCCTGCACAACATTGGTAACATGCGCTTCCACCGTTCCTTTGAGCCTGATGAGCTTCAGGCTTAGATGGAACTCCTAGTGGACCTCGAGGCCGTGGACTTAACCGACGAGCCCGATCATTTCGCTTGGCATCTGGAGTCCTCGGGTCACTTGTCTACTGGCTCCCTTTATCAGGCTATTGCGCCTACACCCGGGCCTGAGGAGTTGTCACAAATTTGGAACATCAAACTCCCATTGAAAATCCGAATCTTCTTGTTGCAGTTCATCCGGGGTAGGGTTCCGTCTAGGGTTGAAGTGCTCAAGCGTACCGGGCCTGGGCAATGGCATGAGCCCCTTATGTGATGTGAAGGAGGACTTCAATCACATCTTCTTCTCCTATGTTAGGGCGCAGTTTCTCTGGAGTTGTCTTCGGGAAGTGGTAGCGTGCGCCTCCAACTTTCCTCATTCCTTTACGATTCTTCAGTCTTGCTCTAGTCGTGACCGCCGACTTCAATCGGTGGGTTCAGCGTGCTCACTTGGACTCTTTGGACGATTTCGCAACAAGCTTGTGATTGAGCATATTCATTTGCATCGCCCAACTGACGCCATTTACAAACTATGCGGTTTTTTGCAGGAGCGGAGAGTGCTTAGCAAGCAGCAGGATGGCGACACCATCGACGAACTCATTGCTGAATTCCGTGCCGTGGCACTTGGGTTGGCGCCGCCTCTACCGACAGCTAGCTGGTGTCATCTTTTCATGTGTTTGGCTGGGCTTGATGTTAAGCTGGTGCCCCCAGCAGCATTGTACTTGTTTTATTTTTTCATGTTCTGAACTTGACGTTAATTGTATGGATACTTTGGTGATTTGCTTTATTATCTACATAAAGCGGGGCGAAAACCTGTTTCGGTAATATAGTAGTATTTGGGACCTTGCTGATCTTGCCATTCATTCTTGACACCTGTAAATAGCCCAGAGCAGCTGGGCGAAAGCGCTTGCTGCAGCAGCAAGCCAAATAAATATTCTGATGGATCAGTGGTGCGTACGTTGTGTTATCACCTACGGTGATCCGGTTACCCTGTCAGGGTTCTCTTGTTCATTCGCCATTTATTTGTCCAGCTTCTTGTTTTATCACCTCTTTGCGTCGGTGAACTGTCCGTTTATATTATGTGGCTTTCCAAGTAATGTTGATGCAGCCCCTAACAAAGCAAACACACTAACTACAATGACATATCCACGACGCGCTTAACGCTAACAGCTGCTACAGCCAAATAAATGAATCATGTTTGCCCAAACATACAGGAGAGACTCACTCAACTGCCATTTTCGCTTGCAGATTCTTCCTTCAGTTCACAGGAACCAACTGAAAGAATGCAGCTACACTATTAATTGTCCTCTCAACCACATAAAAGCACAAATACAAATCACAACTTTTAATTCATTCCACAGGATCACTCTGGCTCACAGAGAGGGATATGCAATGTTCTGCAGAGCATCTCCAACAGTTCCCGAATCCTTAAAATAATTGTGGTTCAGACGAAGTTGGGCCAAAAAAAGCTCTCCAACAATTCCCGTAAATGCACAATTTTTTACGGGATCCCGTATAATCTCCGCAACTTCCCCTCCATCTACAGGAAGAAGACCCTTCCCGTAAACTTTGGCGGGAGGTAACCGCTGAAGTTTCAGGGCGCCTACAAGCTTGTTTCCACGGCCGCCTCGTCCCGCTGCCCCGTGCCGCCCCGCCGCCTCCCCGCACCGCCTTGACGACCCGCCGCCGGCCGGAGGAACCGGCCGCGCAGCGCCGCCCCGCCGCCGCTCAGACGAGCCGGCCGCGGCCCCGATGAGCCGGCTGCCGCCCGGCCGCCTCCCTGTACCGGTCCCCCGCCGACCAGACGCTCCTCGGTCGCCCGGTCTATTGATGACCTTTGAATTTGGCATTCATATTTGGCATTTGTGGTCGCTTCATGGTCAATAAACTTCTTCATATTATGTTATGCTTCGAATGATTTGGACCATTTGTTATGTTTGAATTTGAATTTCAAATCAAATTTCATAAATTGTGGATTTATATGTGTGTCCGATATAACATTATTTGAATTATTATGTTGATACTATGGACATGCATGTGCCATTTGTATGCTTGTTTAATGGAAAATAGAAAGAAAAAAAAAACAGATTTTAGAGGAAGATGTTTATGGGAACTGAGAAAAGACGACAACTTCCCCTAAATCATGTATCCGTCAGCTTAGTTTCCTTTTTCAAGTAATTTTAACAACATATCACCAAAGGACGTAGTGATCCCAACTGACCTCAATTAAGTAGCTCCATATATACCAACACAACTAGGAAGAGAACTGTGACTTTTGGCTTGACTCATTTAGTGTTGATGGGTACTTGGAAACTTGTCTGTGTGATGTGAGATAGCTAATAATTGTTAACTATAGATATTTGCCTTGTATCCTTACCCGTTATTTTAGATTCATCACTAGAGAGTTACACTTCATGATTATGCTATATGTTAGGGTAACATTCAAATTTCAAAAATTATCTTTTGAGTTATCATCCTACATGCTCGAGAACTAGCACGGATTTAGCTTGGGAAGCTGATAAGCCTTTTCTGATTCTAATGATAGGCATCTCGATACCGGTCAGTTTAGCGATATATCTATAGTTTTTGAAGTTTGCTTGTCATTTTTCTTATCAAATTATGCATTGTTTTAACTTTATTTTGACTAACATATTAACGAAGTGCAAGATAGGGTAGTTGCACGTTTATATGTCCGTGGGTGCGGGCACCTTTCCGAACTGAGAAAAAGCCAACAAAATTCAGAGGTCATTTATTCACCGGAGGAGGACACCTGCAAATAGTGGGACCTAAGGGGGGCCCACAAGGCCCCCACGCTCCCTGGGGCTAGGGCATGTGACACCCAAATGAACCCCCTGGCCTCGGGTCTCATGCCCGTGACTATATATTGCCTCAAAACCCTCGCCCAAATTACCCTACATAGAGGGAAACAGAGATTACCATGCGCTTAGTTTTTGGAATTATGAAAAGTTGGTTCAACTCTTTGCCGCCAAACATTTTGGGTTAATGCGTAATATTTGATGAGAAGTAGCACATTGATGTTCTACAAGTGCACGGAGTTTAGTTGTAGCCTTTTCGATGTAAGAGTATCGATCCCACAGGGAACACATGAAATGATATTTGCCTCTCGTAGAGGGTTATTGGAATGTGCCTGCAAGTTAGTTGTGGTCCAAAGCAAAAGCGGATGTGGAAGTTGGAATATTGCAAAGGTTGTTGTGACTGAAAATTAAGTGCACAAGAATGAAATTAAAGAACAAAAGAGAGTAATGGAAATGATGAAATCTGCAGTAGGATTAAGACGTTCTCAGGGAATCCGGATTCACCACTAGTATGTATGTCACATAATCATGTGGATGCATAGTTCTAGGTTCGGATAACTAATCCACTTCGTATGTTTCTATAAGTGGGTGGAGCCAAGTACAGATGGGTGCATACATGCAGCAGCTCCGTATCACACACGCCACCACCGTTCCTCCTCACATTCAGGTTACGACAACAGTAATTAAGGGTCTCCCCATGGAGGCAGCTAAAGGCGGTCTCCGTTATTCCCCTATCAAAGGTCAAGGAAGGAGGGAAGTAGCTTCTGTCACCGCAGTACCTCCTCATCCCACCATCGCAAAGATAGTAACGTCCTTTCCGTTCATAAAGGCAAATGTTGTTTGGTCGACTTCACACAACATCGGGAAGAATAATTAACATAAACATACAAGAGAGGATTGTGTATCCTATCGGCGTTTAGCTCATACACATACTAGGGCTCCTCCATATCCTCGAGAACTAGGGGGTTTACTCATACATGCAGACAACAGGCATCATCAAAGGAGTCATGGCAATAATAGACGAATGATTAATGCTACACACGTATGAATCCACACTAGGGTTTGGTATTACTGTGATGCCCCCGCTCATAAATGTGCACTAATCATACACGCAGCATGCACGCTCATGAGGTGCTACTATCTGAATTGCAGCAACCGGGTCAAAGACAAGAGTGGCAAAGCAACGGTGAGTACTCATCCGAAGTACTCGCAAGACTTACATCATGTCTATCTACATATGCATCGGTATCAAAGGTAAAGGGGGTATATCTGTGGACTGTACTGCAAAAATGCCAGAATAGAGGTGAAGTCAAAGGAACTTACGAATACCAGCATCATGCAGTAATAGAAGAGAGAGAGAGAGAGAGCGCACACAAGTCCATCTACTCACTACATAAATACACTACCATGAATCCTCTCCCTCGACTCCCTGCGAGAAAGCGATCCCTGGCATTCTATCTATTATGTTGCCAATTTTATTAAGTAACCGGTAAAAGTTGTTCTATGAACCGGATACATCTCCAAGTCACCTGTTACCGTGGACACGGCTATTTGAATACTGTGACGACCCCGGCTTAATCGTGCACTAACCATACACGCAATTGCACATGATCAAGCCTAAGGACTCACTTGAAGATATCACAACACAACTCTAAAATATAAATAAAGTCATACAAGCTTTATATTACAAGCCAGGGCCTCGAGGGCTCGAATACATAGCTCGATGGCATACAAGCGTCAGCAGAAGCATCAGATATCTGAGTACAGATATATTACAGAAATAGAGTTAAGCCTTTAAGAAGGCGGGGCAAAATAAAATACTACGATCGAAAGGCATAGGCCTCCTGCCTAGGACCCTCCGATCCTACTCCTGGTCGTCGGTCGGCTCCTCGTAGTAGTACTCGCCGGGAGGGTAGTAGTAGTAGCCCTCGGCGGGAGCAGTTAACTCAGGGGCTCCGTCCTCTGAAAGCAGCGAATGGATATGGGGGAAAAAGAAAGCAAAGCAAACGTGAGTACTCATCCGAAGTACTCAGCAAGCAAGGACCTACACTATATATGCAACATTGTCAAAGGGAAGCTGTATATGTGGACTGGGCTGCAGAAATGCCAGAATAGAGGGGAAAGCCTAGTCCTATCGAAGACTAGCATCTTCAACATCTTCAGCGGTCTTGCAGCATTAGAAGAGTGCAGATTAGCACAATATAAAACAGTAGCAGCAGTAGTGTCAACAACCTCGCCCAGAGATCCTTTCTCGACTCCCTGCGAGAAAGCAATCCCAGAGCCATACTATCCAGTTATCATCTCAAATTCTAGTTGTACCGATCGGGATACAACTCCGAGTGTCCGTTACCGTAGGACAGGCTATCGATAGATGTTTTCTTCCCTGCAGGGGTGCACCAAGTTACCCACCACGCTCGCTTAACTCCGGCCGGACACACTTTACTGGGTCATGCCCGGCCTCGGCTAAGCAACACGCCGCAACCCGACCGAATACCTAACAGAGAGGTCAGCACGCCGGACTAAACCTATGCACCCGAGGGTCTTGGGCCTTCGCCCCGGGACTCCTGCACGTTGCGAACGCGGCCGAAAGCAGACCTAACCCCCTTAATACAAGCGCGGGCTTAATCAGTCCAATTCGGCGTGCGCCGCTCAGTCGCTGACGTCCATTAAGCTCCGGCTGAAGTATACGACACAGAACGCCCATACTATGCCCACGTGATGGTTAGTGCTATCAGGCTAGAGGCCCCTCGGATCAAATATCCAAACCGTTAGTGGATTAGAAGTGCGTGGTAACGAGCAGAGACTCACGATCGATGTGACCCCGTCGCCCCCTCTCGAGGACTTGTGGCAAGGGCTAGGAATGCCCGGCCACGCCTCGTATTTATCTCGCGGGCACCCTCTAGGTCAACCCGACTCCACATCAGTCGCAATTAAGCTCGCGCGGGTACCCCTCAGGGCCGACCCGTCTTTAGTAACATGGTTCAGTGTAAGACATGGTAACAATAGTAACCATGTGTCTAACACCAAGGGGGAACCCTGAGGACTCACCCTCGATGGAATTCCCTCTGATGTTATCGTCAAGGTGAACGAAGGAGGAATCACCCTCGAGGTCCACTCTTGAGGAGTTGCACGACAGCGTCGTTACCGGGAATGGAGAAGGAGGAATCACCCTCGATGACCATAACCGATAACTAACCTACAAGGTTAACATCAGAAGTGCTGACGAGGTATCACCCTCGGCACTCGATAGTAACCCAGTAGTGTCGAGCAACTAAGGGGGAAGTGATGTGCGGTGCCGGGGCCTGGTCTTCAATCCCGTTGGTCGGGTCTTCTGATAATCCAGCGGGGCAGTCGGGATAAAGTGGGGTCTCTGTCGGGTCTCTACTCAGCCTATACTAAGCATTTTAGGATAAGCAGGAGGTAACAAAGCAGGTTACAATAAACAGGCTATGCAGCAGATATAGGGTAACAGTAACAGCAGCAATTCTAATGCAAGCATAAGAGAGAGGAGAATAGACGATATAGGCATGTTCAAAAAGAGGGTGCTTGCCTGGTTGCTCTGCGGCAAGGGCAGGGTCGACAACGGTGTCGTCAGGGACGTAGTCGTACTCCGGAGCTGCGTCGGCCTCGGGAGCTACATCAACGTCGGGGTCTACCGAGAGAGAAGAGGGGGAAGAAACAAGTAAACATAATGCAAACAAATGCAACACATGGCATGCTATGCCTAGTATGCAGTGTAGAGCTGCCTAAAGATGCTTCTAGGTCATTTTAGTTATTTTAGGATTAACGTTGGATTTATTAACCGGTATGTGTGCACTGTTCATCTACCGGAATCGGGCTCAAGGTTACGAGTTCTCCTACGTAGGGGGTTCCAACATGGAAACAAACGACATGATCAGATTCGTCTCGTCGTTCTGAGCAACTTTCATGTACAAAGTTTTTCGATCGGAGCTACGGATTAAAAGTTATGATTTTCTGAAGTTAAAAGCATTTTCTGAAATCATTTAATTAACAGAAAAGGGAATTATGACATCAGCATGATGCAATGCTCACATCAGCAGGTCAACAGGTCGGCTGACCCGGTCAAACCTGACCTGTGGGTCTAGTGGGACCCACATGTCAGTCTCTGTTAAGGCTAACAGTGAGTTAATTTAATTAACAGGGCAATTAGGGGAGTGGGCCCAGCCTGTCAATGGCTAATTAGTTTAACTAATTAGCTTTATTTATTAAAACGTTTTATTTTAAACTAAAGTGTGGTGGGGCCCGCGTGTCAGTGACACTGGGCTGCCCAGTCAGCAGTTGACTGGGTCAACCCAGTCAACGGGGCCCCCAGGGCCCACTGGCAGCCACCCAGAGGTGGGGCCTGGCCTGGCCATGTCGGCTGGCTGGCGGCTGAACGCCGGCGAGCTCAGAAATGCGACGGAGGCACTCGGCCACGTCGGAAAACGCCGTCCGGCGGCCAAAACAACGGCGGAGGGTTTCATTCGAATGGGGACGACCTCCCACGGTGATCTGCAGCACTAGCGTGGGCTAAAACGACCAGAAACGGGCGCTGTGACGTCGCCGGTGGACGCCGGAGTCGAGCGTCAACACATCCAGCGCTGCATGGTACGGGGAGGCTTGTTCACGAGCTCGTTGGGCTCCTGAGAGCGCCAAGAGCACAGCGGTGGTCTCAGCTGGGTGTAACATGGGCCATGGCCACGGCTACGAGCTCGTCGGTGGCGGACAGAGCTCAGGCGCAGCGGCATCTAGCTACGGCGCGTGTAGGAAAAAACGGAGGAAAACGGGAGGCGGAGGAGCTCGCCGCGCGGCTCACACGAAGGTCCCAGCGTGAGGGGACAAGATCCCACGGATCGTGGGGGCTGTTTTGGACTGTTTTGGGGGCGCCCCCCCCTTGAGGGGGCAGGCCCATGGTGGGGGGCAGCCCCCACAAATGGTGGAAAGTGTTGGGAGGAAGGTGGGGCCCCATGGGGGAACACCATGGACAAGGAAACATGTTTTCTCCATGTTTCGTGGGAACATGTTTTCCTTGTTTGGTGGGTGCTTGTTTGGTGGGCTGAAATTTCAGCCACCACCACCCCCTCCTTCCCCTATTAAAGGAGGTGGAGAGGAGCTCTCCATCCCCACTCCAACTCTCTCACACATGGCATGCATGATCTGCCTTTCTTCTCTCCCTCCCACGAAATAGTTTCGTAGTGCCGAAAGGCTGTCTGGGTTCCGGTGGGAACTAGTTTTGGACGGCGAAGCCCTGCCGGATAGATGACACCGTATGTGTGCAACTCTGTAGAGCGGTCGTAGTTTCAATCTTAGTGCCCGTGGGGCTGTTCGTAAGTGCCTCCCGAAGGGCTGTCCAAGTGACGGTCCGAGTTCTGTGAGTGCTCCCGAAGGGTTGTCCGCGACACCGTCCGGGGGGACTGTCCGACCGCCTCCCAGAGGGCTGTCCGGGTGGCGGATGAGGGTATACATCCTCGCGGTTGGGAGGTTGTAAAATCCTAGCTACGGGGATCTGCACCGACGATCGTCATCGACTCTACTTCCGCTGCGCTACGAGTCGGTAACGAAAAGATCAAACCTTGTATGCAGTCTTCATAGTGGTCCTGGGCTGGTGCGTAGGTCGAAATTTTTTGTTTTCTGCTGCGTTACCCTACAGTGGCATCATGAGCCGTGCTATGCGTAGATGCAGGTTGCGATCTAGAACACATGAGATGTATGGGTGTTGCACAATATAATTAGGTAGTAGATGAGTTCTATTACTGAAAAATATTTGTGCAGGTAGCAGATGAAATCTGTTACCCGATGTTCTTGTTGCTTCCCTGGAATTTGCATATTTCTGATCTTGATAACAGCATGGTGGAGTTTCAATGTTCTGGCAATCCGCGATCCTGATTGATCAACGAAGTGCTAACAGCTCATTGAATTCCACCGTAGTGAAAAAGAAAGATGAAATTTCGCAAACGAAAGGGCAATGCTGATATGATCTGCACGGGGTTCATGCGTATGACGAAGTTCAGTATGGGGCTCGAGATTTTATTATCTCGTGTTTCATACACCCCGCATTGTTAATCTAGCGACTTGGATAATCATGCTTGATGATGAACGTTGGTAGCTTCGGTTTGTTTCGAAACCTTAGAAGCCACAAAAGACAAGTTTTTGCATGAACCGGTTAGAGGCGTCTAACTTGGTTTTGCAGGATGGTTTGCATGTTCATGTGATGTGGTATGGCAGTGCTCATATTAATTTGATTTGTATGAGATGACTATATAATATAAATTAACATGACCTACGTGTCATGATTCGGCATGATGGCTGGAGCCATATGATTGTCACTTTAATGACCTGCGTGTCAACCTTAAGTAATGCACTTCTTTTATTAGCTATAGAGATAGCAATATTATCTGGTGCATCGACAAGGTGGTGGCAATCTTCGTGAAGGTGAACACCGACATGAATGCCGAAGATGAAGAAATACAAGACTTCTTCGTCAGAAAGGGCTATACCATATCATGCTATTATGAATTGCTTGAGATGTTTATCCCATTATGATGCCCCCTTTTTGATTGCACGGTAGTCTCTTTTTATTAGGGTGATCTCTCACAAAAATATCAAGTAGCTAGTGTTCTCCCAAGTGTAGCACCGTCACGGCATCTTTCCTTTTGAGGTGCGCCATGATCTACATGGGTACGAACGATTGTACGGGTGTGAGGCGGGTGAGGTCAGACCTCGCAGCAAGATCACTTGGCTGTCTTGACGTTCATGGCAGGATAGTCCTGAGCTCGGAACACACGCATCGAAAGATGAACAAGAGTCACATAGAGATGTGATCGGCATGTTTGCCTACCGATTGAAGTTAGCGCCATCAGTGTTCATCTCGAACAATGGCGTTGAATGGAAATGTGGATCTTGAATCACTCACAATCAATTATGAGAGATATTGATTTGAGTGGGAGCGCACTGCAGAATTAACTTGTTTAATTCTCAGTACAATTAATTGTGAATTTTGTTTAAGTGTAATTTGCATAATAGTTGTAGAATTATGGCTCGCATTTCCACCTTCCCTATTTAAAATTGAATAGCTGTTAAATATCTGGTTAAAACTTTACGGTTGGTAACGTAATGTGAGGATTGTCCTCAAGAGTGCCGAGAAGGACTTTGTCCTATCACATACTTTCGGTATTCTCTCGCTTATGCTATGGATCATGTGACTCTCGTCCTTCGATCCAAAAGCTAGAATTCCGTTTCAGTCAAGTGCAATATGTTTGCTTCCATGAGACCTGAACTTCGAAAGTTTGGATAGTTATGTGATATTCATGGAATCTGAAAATCATTTTCAGAGACAGACAAAGGCTAAAAGATATGAGATATCCAAAGCAATGTTTGTTTGCAAACTATTAGTAAAGGAGTTTACTATGCATTAGACTGATAAGAGAGGGATCCAAGAGAACGCCTGTCATATGATGAAAGGTGAATAAAACAACAACTTTAAGAGAAAGGAAGTGTCCGAAGGGTGTTAGTGAAACTTTCACGCCTAGGAAGTCCGGGGCTAACGCCACTCTTAAGTTGGGTGCTTCTTCTGAGAGTAGGAGAAATACTAAAAGTTAAACTGTTAGAAGTATAAAGGCAGAAAGAAAGAAGACTGGAATATCCAGCTCATGTATGAATATCATACAAGTTTTTGATGTATAGAAGGCTGGTCAAAGATATAGTTCTTGGGAATTATGATTAAATTGTTAATCACTGATTCTTGGGTATTGTGAGTTAATCACAAAGATACCCGCTCGATTGCTTTCTGGTGCAACTCGATGTAAAAACTACTATGGCCTGAAAGACTAGCCAGGAATGAGGTTTATGTATACATAGGGAACATAGTAAATGTTACTATACCTTCCATCGGTGTATTACCGTCTGTATTTATTTTCATACTTCATTTAGAGTTTCACAAACTCTAGCCCATTGCATAAGGTATCTTGCAAGAAGGTTGTTCATAAGAGAACTTTTCATGTTCGGTGTTATGAATAACATAAGGGCCATACTTTCATTATGAATGAGATGTATGTTATGAATGTTGATAATAATACATTACCTCTATAATTACTTTCATAATTCTTTTTAGAGTTTCATACACTCTAGCCCATTGCACAATGTTTGTTGCAAAAGAGTTGTTCATAAAAACAACAAATTGTTGTTCAGTACTATGAATAACATGAAGGGCCATGCTTCCATTCTCGATGGGATGTATGTTATGAATATTGACAGTAATATGATACATCCATAACACTGACGCTAAATGTCGCAAGACTAAGAGAATACCACACAAGTGTGGCACTGCATTTGGTCACATTGGAGAAACCCTCATGAATAAATTCCATTATGATGGATTTTGAAGTCGTTTGATTTTGAATCATCTGACACTTGCAACTTTCCTTCGAAAAGTGAAGTGACTGAAATTCCGTTCACAGGCCATAAGGAACGAGCAAAGAACTTATTGGTGATCATACATTTTGATGTAAGTAGTCCGATAAATATTGTTGCAAACAGTGGATTTGTCTACCTTCAAAAATGACTCAAGTAGATATATGGATATTTACTTGATGAGACGTAAGTCTGGATCTTTTGAAATCATTCATAAGGTTTTCAAGAATGAAGTAGAAGTTATTTTAACAAGAAAATTATGTTTCTACAATTGGATTGCAGAAAGGAATATTTGAGTTACAAGTTTTAGCGAATGACTAATGAGTTGTGAAAGGGGTTTCATAACTTGCACCTCCCGGAACACCACTGCAAGTGGAAAGTCCGTGAAAATGTAATCGAATCATTTATGACATGGTAAGATCAAAGATGACATAAATAAATATGCCATTGTCCCTTTTAAAGTGATGCTTTAGAGACTGCGACTTTTACACTGAAAAGAGCTCCATCAGGTCTGTTGAAATGATGCCATGGTATGGTACGCCCAACCATGTTATATCTTCTCTTAACATTTGGAATATGGGGCTTGTGTAAAAGGTTACAGACCTATTCCAAATCAGACAAGTGCTACTTTGTAGGTTATCCCAAAATGTTGGGTATTCCTCCCTCACTATACCAAGGCAAATAGGTTTGCCACCAAGGACGGTATGCTTTTTGAAGAAAATGGTTCTTTCAAAAAGGTGAGTGGGAGAATAGTGCAACTCGACGAGATAAACAGTACTTCATCATCAGATCAAAGGAAAGAGACCTTGGAAGTAATTCCAGAGTTTCCTACTGTGACTGATACAGAAGTCTCTACAATAAAATGTATGGACTTCGGTCGAACTTGCAGCTGAACCACGTAGGCAAGGATCGTGCAAACCTCTCAGGTGCGCAGATGAGATATTGTTGTTGGACAACAGTATACCTACGATACACAAGGAAGCGTTGATAGGCCCTGACTCCGGAATTGGCTAAATGCCAATACAATCCGAGATAGTTTCCATATAAGTGATTCAAGATTAAAACCTTGATACACCTTTCGGAAGACTTAGAGTCTGACGAATATTTATGGAACTAAAAACTGATACGGATAAAAATGTTTTATCCATAAAGCTCGACTTGTTGAAATAACAAGTTGAAGGAGTTGACTACGATGGGGATGTTTCACCGTAGCGATGCTTAAAGTCGGTTCGGGTTAAACTAGCAATTAATACATATTTCAAATCATGAGATATGAAACATGGATGACGAAAGGATTTCCATCTGATGGAAATGAAACCAAGGACTGGCATGTGTTACAGTCCAAGGTATTTTGTCATTCCAGAGGATGCTAGTGAGTGTGCAAACTTCAGAGTTCCAGCGATGGATAGAAGAGAGCAAAATGGAGTTGGAATCTTCGTGTGTTGATGAAATGGTCAAAGGGGTTTGACATCATCAATGGGTAACGAAGATGCTTGTGATTCAAGAAAGTAAGTGGGAGCATAATAATATTTCTAAAAAAACATTGTGTGCTTGACACATTGTTAATTGGAAATAAATTTCTTGACACGAATTAGGACTTCATTTGAAAATAGTTTTTTTTATGAAGTGCTTGGGCTAAATAGCCTTTATATTGGGCATGATGATCTATGGAGATAGATTTACCTAATGGGGCTGGGCAAAGATACATATTGACAAAATGCTAAAACTTTTTAGCATTAAAACGTCAAGGAGTGATTCTTGCCGAAGTCACATGGAAAGAGTTTTTGCAAGACTCGGTGTCCCAAAACACTGATGAGCAAAATACATGATGGAGATTCCACACACTCTTGTGTTTGGATTAATCATGTATTCCATGGTATGTAAAACAACCAGATATGTCCAATACTCCCAAAGTTGTTGCGAGTATAGATACCAAAGTGATCAAAGGTACTGATCATGGGACAACATTGAAAAAGGGTCATTAAGTACTATAGTAGCACTGATGACATGTTTTCTCGCAAGCGGAGATCATGAAGAGTTCGTTGTAAAAGCTTACATCGACACAGTCTTCATCCATGCTCCAAGCGATTTTCGATTTAAGTTAAGGGTTTTGTGTAACACACAATGTGGTGGCACAGTTAGTTGGAAAATATTCCAAACAAGTTACTGTGGCGAATTCTATAACAGAGGCGAAGTATGTTGCCGCTTTTAAAAGCGACAAAGAAGATGTTGAATCATATAGTTCATTCATGAACTTAGTATGGTTCCAAGATGGCTTTTGTCAATGGGACACTACTGCAAGTAGTTGCTCCATAACTCAGTCTGAGGAATCCAGGTTCGACCTGTGATTCACATACATACAAAGCCAAGTCCACAAAAATATGAATTTTGTTAAAGCGTGAAAACGCGAGGATATGCAAAGATACACACGGAGCTGAAGTCATCAGATCTGTTGGACATCAGGCTATACCACAAGCGAAGCATATTTACACCGGTGTGCCACAGGTGTGAAGTGCATTAGCATTAACTAGATTATTGACTCTAGTGCAAGTGGGAGTCTGTAGGAGATATGCCCTAGAGGCAATAATAAATGTTATTATTTATCTCCATGCTCATTATTATGTTTATGTTCCATGCTATAACTGCTGTGGTTCCCGAGCCCGTATATCCATAAAGGCTCTGGGGAAAACCCATCTGCACGTGTGGAATAATAAACGGTAAAATGTATTCCTAGTCATGCCTCTAAGACTAGCTCATGTGTTGCATGATGATTATGTTTTCCCAATCATGGGCATGTCTATGCCAGCAGCTTTGAGGGCACAATGTTAGAAGAACATTTGTGTTGAATCGACCCAAATTGATGTTATGCTATGAGTTACATTCGTCACAAGTTAATGGTTAATAACACAGAGATGGTTAATGTTTGCATAATTCCATAGACCATGAGAGTATCGAGTTTCTTCATACTAGCTTCATGAACTTTGGGGTTTGTTAAACGTCATCCGTAAATGGGTGGCTATTACGGCGGCTTACGGGTTCATGGAAAAGTGTGTCAAGTAACTTGATAGCTCAAGATTGGGATTTGCTCCTCCGGCGATGGAGAGATATCTCTGGGCCCTCTCGGTGTTACTGTATCCATCATCGTCTGGCCAGACACAATGTGATTTGATCACAGGGATGCCGGAACACGGGAACGAGAAAAGAGAACAATACCGGTAACGAGGTAACTGGCTTAGTGGACAAGTTGTTGATCCACGGGGATGCCAACATGTCTCACCTCAGGTATTTGTAACATATCGCGAAGCAAGAGGAATAGCACACGGCAACTGGAGATTCACTCGAATATTCATTCGTGTGGGTATAGGTATCAATATGGGTGTCCACGGCTCCGATGCTGATCATTGATCGGAAGGTGTTCCGGTCATTTCTATACTTCACCGAACCTATAGGGTCACACGCTTAAGGGTCATCTATCTGCTGAATTCTAGACAGGGAGTCTGAGAGAAAATCACCGAAAAAGTTTCGGAGACAACGGAAAAGTTCCGGAGAGAACACCGAAAAAGTTTCGGTAAAACCGAAAAGTTGTTTCGGATAAAACCATTGATCCAGAAAGGTTTCGGCAAGCACCGGGAATGTTTTGGAGGTTGCCAGATTGGTCTGGTAATTTCTGGAATTTTTCCGGAGATAAAACCGAAAAAAAAGTTTCGGAGCTGCCGGAGTTGTTTACCAGGTAAACGAAGATGGTTTTAAATTAAACCACCATACCGGAAATGTTCCGGAGCACGTCCAGATAATTTTAGAGGGTGCCAGAAATGTTTTGGGACCTTCAGGAATTTTTCAGAAGTAATAGTCGCGGAAAACATCGTGTCCCAGCGTGAGGGGACAAGATCCCACGGATCGTGGGGGCTGTTTTGGGCTATTTTGGGGGCGCCCCCCCTTGAGGGGGCAGCCCCTTGTGGCTGGACAAAGATGTTGGGGGGCCCCCATGGTGGGGGGCAGCCCCCACAAATGGTGGAAAGTGTTGGGAGGAAGGTGGGGCCCCATGGGGGAACACCATGGACAAGGGAACATGTTTTCTCCATGTTTGGTGGGAACATGTTTTGCTTGTTTGGTGGGTGCTTGTTTGGTGGGCTGAAATTTCAGCCACCACCACCCCCTCCTTCCCCTATAAAAGGAGGTGGAGAGGAGCTTTCCATCCCCACTCCAACTCTCTCACACATGGCATGCATGATCCGCCTTTCTTCTCTCCCTCCCACGAAATAGTTTCGTAGTGCCGAAAGGCTGTCTGGGTTCTGGTGGGAACTAGTTCTGGACGGCGAAGCCCTGCCGGATAGATGACACCGTATGTGTGCTACTCTGTAGAGAGGTCATATTTTCGATCGTAGTGCCCGTGGGGCTGTTCGTAAGTGCCTCCCGAAGGGCTGTCCAAGTGACGGTCCGAGTTCTGTGAGTCCTCCCGAAGGGCTGTCCGCGACACCGTCCGGGGGGACTGTCCGACCGCCTCCCGGAGGGCTGTCCGGGTGGCGGATGAGGGTATACATCCTCGCGGTTGGGAGGTTGTAAAATCATAGCTGTGTGGATCTGCACCGACGATCGTCATCGACTCTACTTCTGCTGCGCTACGAGTCAGTAACGAAAAGATCAAACCTTGTATTCAGTCTTCATAGTGGTCCTGGGCTGGTGCGTAGGTCGAAATTTTTTGTTTTCTGCTGCATTACCCTACATGAACCACACAATGCAAGAACATGCCCGAAGCACGCAGATGCTGAAAAGACAAGCCAAAAGCCAGAAAAGAAACAGAAAGCAAAACCTAGAGCCAGCAACAAGAAAGTGGTGGAAAAAGAAGAGGAGGATGAGGAAGACGAAGATGAAGACATCATCGAAGAAGAGGAAGACGAAGATGAAGAGGAAGATGAAGAGGAAGAGGAAGAGGAAGATGAAGAGGAAGAGGAAGAGGCACAACTCAAGCAAAAACCACGACAAGCAAAGCCTAGGAGGAGCACAAGGCTGATGAACAGTTAGACTAGGTCAATTAAACAAAGCAAACTTATGTCAAGTCAATGTGCAGAATGTTATTCCACTTTTGAAACAGTATTTTAGGAGAAGCTTACTTGAACTTCTATTGTTGAAGTTTCAAAGAAATTATACAGTAGAAGTTCAAGTAATATTACTGCAGAAGTCCTGGTATAGTATGAGAGGAGGTGCTGGTGATGTATTGCATGAAAGAGCAAGCACTAATAAAATAAAAATATACATTGTGAAGTTCAAGTAATATTACTGCAGAAGTCCTGGTATATTATGAGAGGAGGTGCTGTGCTGGTGATGTATTCCATAAAAGTGCAAGCAGGAATAACATGAAAATATACACTATGAAGTTCAAGTAAGCTTACAGTAGAAGTTCTGGTATGTTATGAGAGCAGGTGCTGGTGTTGTATTCCATAAAAAAGCAAGAAGCAATAAAATGAAAAGATATACAGTATGAAGTTCAAGTCAGCTTATAGAAGAAGTTCTAGTATATAAATCGATGTAGGAAAAATATGCTTGACAAAATAGGTATTGCCGTGTAAACTAAGGTTAGTAAGCCTAAGACAACGCGTTTAGATATGAAGTTATGTTTGGACACGTCGAGAAGTTCACGTAGAATGCCGACAAAAGATAAAGAAACTTAAAGGAGTGTATGAGAATATTTTTACATGAAGTTATAGTTGAAAACCATTCGCAGTTAAAAAAGCACAAAAAAGCACATATAGATTCTATGCAAAAGGCAACATCTTGGCTGAGTTGAAAAATAACAATACATTACACAACACAGAAAATCCTCTCCATCTGGAACCAGCAGCCCAGCCAGATCTCAAGCAGATGTTCAAGTCAAAGATCACATGTTGGGGCCAAAAAATTAAACAACACAAAAAAAACCAGCAGTTCAACCATAACCCAGACAGAAGTTCAAGTACATATGCTGGGGAAAAAAACATGCAGCACTGGAATACTGAAAACGATGCAGTACATTGAAATTCACAAGCCAATCATTCTTCATACTAGATACATTTTTCCTCAATAACATGAATAACAGTGCTGCAGCTATAGATACACAAATTACTAAACCATTCCTACAACCATATCTTTACGAAATCGTTCCAATCATTATCAAACCTAAAATCTTTACGAAATCAAATCTACACTAAAACTAATGCTTCGAATTCACAGGCCCAAGGACTGGATCTCGGCAGGAAGCTCTCCACGCATAATTTCATTCTTCTCGCTAAAGACTAGAGTGTGCATGAACTCGGCCTTGCAGTCATCTACAGCAGCTTGCAAACAAAAATGAAAGGATGGTTTAGTAAAGGCTAACTAAAACCACAGCAGGAGCGTCTCGAAAAAAACACGCAAGAAAAATTAAAGGATGATGAGACAAGAACAAGGACAAAACATACTTCCACATCACCAAAATCTTCAACACGCTGATCGCCATCATATGTAAAGCAGAACTTCACGCAGAAGAAACCACAATCACTATTCACTTGCTTTGGAACATTAATAAAAGTCGGCCTCTTTGCAATATTCACCCAGTTAGGCTGCTTGCTCGATTTGTATGCAGCCTTGCCGTACACCTCCTTGTGCAACCCAACAAATCTCTTGATCTGCCAGAAATGACAAATAGATGAAATCAAAAACATCTTAACCAAAATAGTTAAGTTTAGGTACATAAAGCTACACTTGAATAAAATCCAGCTAAACGATACCAGAAGTTCAACTGTCAAATAATAGTCAGTTCAAGCAGTATTACCAAAACAGAGACAAAAGAATATTTTGTCAACAGAAGGCATAATAAACTTCGTGTCAAAAAGAGAATATGATGGGAGGTTCAGGCTAAGAAACTCTCACGATATTTTGGCAGTCTCCGTGGAAACTTGTTCGTGGCATTCCCTTATTAGTGTAAGGAAGTGAATCAAGGATGTCAATGTTCCCACGATATCTATTCAGCACATACACACTGTAGTGCGCTATTTTTTCAATTGGCTTGAATAGTATCAAAAAAATCTGCCAAGAATGAAACAAATGGTGAACACAAACTATAAAGCATAGGTATTGAACAACCGGGATGAACAAAAACTTCTTGACAAACTCAGCAAAAGGATGTGCATAAAATTAAAAAAAGCAAGAGTTATGAAAACCTAACCAGCTTTGCGTTAAGAAGGTCTTCTTCCTTGCGAACAAACATTTGGAGGAGTTCAGCTGATTTTTTTGCATCGAATTTTGGAACTCTTGCAGTGAAAAAATCATACTCCAGGCAGTACTACATTCACAAAAACAGAATTAAAACACCTCCCAAATGTCACTACACCAAAACTAGAGCAAAAAAGGGAGATAGGGTTACAAAGAACTAAAACCTGTATGAAGTAGGGACTCAGTACAACCCTGTCAGCAGAAGAGAAGATCTTAGAGGTCTCCGGCTTATCCTTCCACAAGTTTATGAGATAATCCATTACGTCTCCTTCCATCTGCTCCCCTTCACAGAAAAGAGTATAAAGGACACGCCTGTGAGGTCAATCATATTCCCAGGGATGGTAAACATGCAGTAGCTTGTGCTGCAGATTTAAAAGGATGGGAAAAAATATTAGAAGCGCAACTCCAAGGCAAGGAGAATGAAACAGAAGTTCAGATACTATAACAACAGAAGTTCACAACAAGTAGCATGTCTGGCAGCAACAAAAATAAGAAGAAAATACTCGCTCATAATACTTCTTTAGACCATCTTCACCAAGCACATACTGTTTCAATCTCCAGGCCTCGGATAGATGAGAGTAACTGTATTTATTCAGGAGAGCGACAGCAGAACGCCACTTCATAGGCAATCTTGATGCTCTCTTGGAGGAAGTTATGCTGCCAGATTCAACTGCCGGTTTCCTCCTGGTGATGACAGCATTCTTCCCACCTCTCCCAACAACAGTACCAGCTGCAGATTTACCATTCTTCGGGTAAGCAATCTTCTCAAAATCATCATCCGACGAAATCACCTCTGCTTCGACTGCACAAACCTTCCTGGAGCAAGGGGTATTTGGAGCAGCAAATACCGACAGCTTGCTTCCCCAACTTGGAAGGAATAAGGGTTCGAGAGCTATCATCTTCTCTCGGAGCTGTACTCATCGATTCCTCCCTGGGCTGGTATTCCTGTGACCCGAGGAATGAGTAGTGGTAATCGGTCATGTCCAACGGCTCCACTGTGAAAAGAAAAGGAAAGAAAAAAAGACCACTAAATATAACTGAAGTTCAGGTACAGCACAATGTACAGTCAAACAAATATAGATGACATGGTTACTACTCAAGCTGACCTAAAAAAATGTGTTGCATTTAAAAACTAAATGAAGTTCAGGCACAACCCAAGGCACAGTTCAAGATAAACTGATGAAATGGAAAACATTCAACTACAGCTAACAAAAGCATAAAAATGTATCATCTCTGAAGTTCAAGTAGAAGAAATGCTCCTGTCCATGTAAGAAATGAAAGGAAAAAATACTGAAACAAAATACACAAGAAAAATAAAAAGATAAAAATGAAGTTCATGTAGAATAAAAGATGCAGCCCAAGTTTCAAGACTTACATGAATAGTAGCCAAACAGACCATGGAAGTCTGTGTCAAACAAGTTAGAAGATGCAATTGAGTACAACTATGTCTTCCTGATATCCAAGATATTATCATGGGAATAGTTTGCAAGAACCCCTTCATGAAACGAATTAACATTCGTAAGCATGAAGAATCCGCAGTCGATACTATCATCAAACAAAAAAAAAGAACAGTGTTAAAACAAAAAAGAAAGCCAACGAATAAAAGACGTTGCAGCTTACATACAACTACAGTTAAACAGAAGTGATAGAGAGAAAGTGGAACTCATACTTGTTAGTCTGCTGGGGGACATCAATCCAATCCAAAGGGAAATGGTCAATAGAAAGAGGACTGAAGGATGTCTCCCTGTTGTTGCTGGCATCGTTCCAAAGCTTCTTAATGTTATCAGTCATCCGCCGAAACACACGTACCGCACAGTCATCATTTGGTCCGTAGTAGGAGTCGAGAAGCTGGAACCTTGAATTCTTCAGGTCAAGAAATATCAAAACCCAATGACCAACACCACCCAAGTGAGCAGGAATTTCAGGTGGTCAAAAGTGGGGAAAACAACCTTCAGCAAGATAAACACACAAATCATTAAAAACTGAAAATTAATATCAAACGGTACAAAGAAAAATAAAACAATATAAACAGAGTGGATCGCAGTGCAAACTAATACAAAGACAAAGAACAATATATTGCTTACAGAATCATGCGCATCCATGCTATCTGGACCAGTCGCCAAGAAGTACTTCCTCACACGGGAATCAAACTGACCTCTGAAAATCTTGTCCTAAAATAATGCAGACAACAGCAACATATGAAAATGCAATGAGACAAGCAAGTTTTAACTAATACGGTAAAAAACAAAACAGAAAAGAAATTACTATAGGGTTGACTTACACAAACCCAATACGGCAAGATGAGTTTATCTGATCCCTGGTATTTGGCATGTAGACAATACAGTGCAACCTCAGCAACATTAGATCGAAGCATTCCGCGAGGAGAAAAAGATATTGCTACATCTTCAACAGTAGCTTCACACTCATTGTTTTGGAAAATAACCTTTGATCTAAAACAAGCAATATTAAGTAAATGAAGTTCAGCATCAGGAACTCAAGAAGTTCATCACACATATAAGCACAGAAGTTCAGCTACATCACAACAGGCAGTAGAAAATGCTAGAAGTTCAGCAACAGAGAGTAAAGAAGTTCAGGTATAAACCACAGGCAGTTCATAGGGGTAGATGGATATAAATTCTGACAGCTGCACTCACCTCTTAGAACGATCATTCTTAAGCCTAGTTACACTGAAATAAAAGTCATCAACCTTCTTTCGGACGATAGCAAGTTCACTATCTACTCAGCAAAAGAAATAGAAATTAAGAGCAACATTCAAGCACATAGATCACGACAGGAACAACAAACAAACACAAGCACATCTCAGTTGCTACACCACAAAAGATAAAACCACAGGATTATAAACATCACAACCCATCCATTACAAACCTTTCCCCACATAGAAACAGGTTCACTTAACTTTATTTACAAACCACACGACAAAGCATAAACCAGAATTTCAACTTGCACCACACAGGCAGTACACAGGGATATCATGGACCAAAACCAACAACAAAAGGGACGGGGATGGGGAAAGAAGAGAGAAGCAGGCTCCTCTCTTTATGGATTCTTGCCTAGACCAGTTGCAGCACTGGAATGATTAATCTCCTCTCCCAAGCTATCGCTTTCAGTCTCTTCATCGTCATCTCCCGTAGACATTGCAGTGTCGTCGACAAGGACACCAGCAGTAGCTGGAGCAGCTGGAGAATCTGAAACAACAAAAATTGTTGGTTGTGCTGCACTAGGAAGAGCTGGAGAACCAGCATCAACAGCAACTGATGGCTCTGCTGCAGGAGACTTCTCCGGGCCTGCAGCAGCACTACCACCAGTCTCAACAGCAGCCTCGATGGGATCTTTCTCCGAAGTGATATCTCCAACAGAAACCCCAGCGCCAATGGACGACTGAGGTTCAATTGGGTCCACCCCGTCGGAGCCGCCGGTGCCTGACACGGCCTTGTCTGCAACTTTCTCTGGAGGAACACTAGCATCGTCATTCTGCAGCAAGAACAGAAAGTCATTACAAATGGGCACATAGTGATAAAATGTACAGCAAATAAAATAAAAAATGAAACAAATGGACAAGAAAAATGGTACTTTATGATCACTGCCATGAACCTCATCAACTAATATATCACTTGCGGGAGCAGGTTCATGCACAGGGGCAGTAGCGCTTTCAGGTAAAACATCCTCCTCAACCCTAGCACCATCATCAACAGCCTACAAAAAAATCATATAGAACACAAATGTCTAATCAGCAGAAGTTCAGATTACATAATTAAAGAAGGTCAGCTATGACCACTGACACGATGTGGAAGTCCAAATATAGTAAACATAGAAGGTCAGATATCAAACTACTATAATACAAAAGGGAACAAAAAGGGCCAGTTATGGAAAGCTCAGAAGTTCAGCTGTTGTAGCCCCTGAAGTTCAGACACTGTAAACAGAGAAGGTCACCTAGGAAACACTAATACTAAAAAGAAGAAGTTTAGAACACATGAAATCAATAAGGGTCACCTATGACTAAAAACAGTAATAACTGAAAGCTAACAATGAACATTAATGCAAAGAACTATCAAAAGCCAACATAAACAAACCTCTTCGATATGCTCCACGTGGCCTCCTTCACGACCCAAACGAATAGAATCTTGCCTCTCAATCTGTCTGACAACAACACTAGCCTCATCTTCAAAAGGCTTGCAACGAGCATCCTGCATTTCCTTGAACAGCCCAAAGCTAGTCCGGAGGTGGGAAGTGCTCTGACGAAGCTCATCAAGAAATCTAGCTTCAATTGCCAAAACCTCCTTCGAAGACTCAGCATCAAAACCGTGGCTGGGAGGAAGAATCCCATCAACGCGACTAAGACGCTCAACAGTTGTCGGAACACGGGCCATCTCCCCACAAACAGTTTCCAGAAGACCATCAATCCTAACTAGGGAAAGATTGGCAGCATCAAACAAACCCTCAGAAGACACGCCACCTGCAACACTCACACGGGCAGAAGAACCTCCTGGATCTACAGGGGGCACCAGTATTGACATCCCGGGAGAATTCAAATCTTGGGGAAGTTCCTCTCCCTAGGCCGGTGGCATGAGGCATAGTAAGAACATCACGTTCGATACGCCTAAAGAACACAACCTCAGCCTGTGTCTTCCACTGCATAGAAAACAGAAGTCAACGCGTCAAAAAACAAATGAAGGAACATGGAACAAAATATAGAAGATAGTACCAGAAGTTCAAGTTAAACTACACAGGAAAGAATGATGCATAGAAACACTCACAGGCAGTTTCCCAAACACCTAGTTGGCTGGGTCATCATCACCCTTCTGGACCAAGTCAGCCGCAGCAAGCTCAAGAAGCTTGACCTGATCCATGAAATTGATGCGAGGGGTCCTCAAGTCAGGATTAGACGTCTTGCCAATGATAAGGCAGTCCAGATACATAAGAAGCGGCGCGATGGCACAGCCTATGACAGCTTTTCCTCTGCTAGTCCCTTGCTGATACCTAATAATAGCCCTTCAAATATCATCAACAACCAACTGGCAATAGTCCATATTTACCATATCTTCAAAGACAAGATTCTCAGCCATTGCTGCCTCCCTGGACACTCGTGTAGACGTACCAGGAATAACAACCTTCATGAAAAGAATCAGATAAAACACGTACAGAGCCAGATCATCCTTCGTCTCATCCTTCACAAGTTCCCCGAGGATATTCCGCAGATCCTTTGTCTTGATGTCATCACTCCTAGCGTAGCCAAGTTTGGCCTTCAGCCTCATAACAACATTATCAAACCCATCCTCCGAGGGCCTAGGAGGGGTACGATCACCTTGAGGGAAACCAAAAAGATGGTGAACAGCATCACTTGTAACACACAGAACCTTGTTCGCCTCACCCATGTCCGGAATCATAGTTTTAGGGTCAATCCTCGTGTAGATGTGGCCCATCAAAGGACGAGAAATGTTGGAATCAACCTTCAAGTCAAACACACAACCAAAACTAGCCTTGATAACCCTCACCTTGTGCCTAAGATGTAGCAATTTCGCGCACGTCTTGACCTCTTTCAGTGAGCAGTGAACCGTCTTGTTAAAACATTTCGCCTCATCTCCTCCTTCATCACCTTCTTCGTTTGCTTTGCCTCCTCTCTTCCTCTTCTCAGGCCGCTCCACAAGCTGATACTGCAAAAAATACAATGACAAGGAAAAAAGGCAGAACAATTAGATAGACAAACTACACCAAAATTCCACTAATGCCTACAACGGCAGTACATTTCAGAAGTCCAACTATGTCTACATAGGCAGTACAACCATGTATGACCAGAAGTTAAGATGCTTTCAAAATGTTAGAAATTTACAGAGCAGAAGTTCAACCATTTACACCAAGGCATTAAAAACATGTATACCAAGAAGTTAAACTAATTTCTTCATGTATATATTCAGAAGTTCATGTATGTACACAAAGGAAGTAATACCATATAAGCCAAGCAGTTTAGCTAATTTATTCGTGTATATGAAGCAGAAGGTCAGCTATGTACACCAGGGCAGTGCTACAAACACAAATATAACAACAAATCTACAAATGTTCTCAAAAGCAGTAAACATGAGAGATTCGTACCTGATCAGCAGCAGCAGCATCATCCTCGTCATCAGTGTTGAAATCAGCATCATCTTTCTCCTCTGGATTAACACAAGAACGCTTCTTGCAACCCTTGTTAACCTTTGCCGGTGCAACCTTGCGCTTAACACCGCATTTCCTGCCCTTACCAGATGCACCAGCACCAAGCGGAGAAGGTGTAGGCGCCGCAGTGGCAAGCACACGAGGACTACGATGTGGCGTACCACCGATGGCTTGCCCTTCCTCTTCAGCAAGTTCTGCAGCCCTTGAAACACATGGGCTCCTCCGAGGAGTAACTTCACCAACTAAATGCTTCCTCGCGCGCGGTCTTCTTGATTTTCTTGTTCACAGGGACAACCATGACATCAGTGCCACACGGCATGTCTTCTTCAGCAATAGAGCAATTCCCAACCGTGAGCTCAGCAACATCAACAGATTTAGGAACATCAGAACCTTTTTGAAGGCGGGCCGCCATCTTCTTGTCAAAATCTTCTTGCTTCTTCCTCTTGCGTTTGTCCTCTAGAAGAAGCTGAAGGGGCACATCCTCAGGTTGCGTGACAGGTTCAGTGCCATCAACAGACTGCGACTGTGTCTTTGACATTTGAAGAGAGCACAAAGGCTCCGGAATGGAATCACAACCTTCGACTGATGGAGCCCCCTGCTCGGCCGTAGCATTGTTTTCTGACACACCCAACTCAGATAGAACATCGTTGATGGTGTTCACAACTTCCTCCTCTGTGGATACATCTGCGAGAACACAAAAAACATAGCAAAAAAGGAAAAATAGTCAGGAACAAATACAAAAACACACGACAGGAACAAGTTAAAAAACCATGGCTCAAGAATTTAAACTAAAAAGAAAAGGAGTTGCACATACTAGGTGAAGCAAGAGCTGCAGAAGCAAGATCCTCGAGGCTTAAATTTTTCTCAAGGCTCGAAGCAACCTCAGCAATCACAGTCAAAGGAATAATAGGTGTTTTAGCCGCATCAGATCTTGGAGCATCAGTATTAACTTCTGAAGCTCCATCTTGATCGCAGGCATTTTTTTCAGAACTATGAAGTAAAAAGGCAGCTAAGTTCTAATCCGCAAACCTACACCAAAGGAAGTTCTACTTTTACATGAATGTCCAATATCCAGAAGTTCAACAATACCTAACAAAGCAGTAAACACAATGAACAATCTACAATTTACATACTAAATATATAACAATCTACAATAGAGGGGGTACACATATAAGATGAATGTCCAGAAGTTCAACAATATATAACAAAGCAGTAAAACAAATGCGCAGAACAGAAGTTCAACCAAATTTCATTATAAACAAACAATAATTAAAACCAGAAGTTCAACTGTGTGACCCAAGCAAGTAGCACATAAAAAAGATGTAGCATGAGCAGAAATACTATTTCACAGACAAACTAATTATCAATACCATGAAAATGATCATAAAAAAAACAAAGATATACACTATAAATATGAAACATTTGGGAAGTCCAACAACACTTGGTGACACAGTTCACCAGCAATTCATCAAATAAAAATTAAGAAACACTCTACTAACTTAAACTAAGGGTAAAATGCATACACATCACCTTTGCTAGAAGTTCACACTTTTAAGAATGGGCAGTCCAACAAGACAACCAAGTGAAGATATGGGCAGACATATATAAGAAAACTTATATTTAAAATACAAGATGCAACTACATTTAAATACCTGGAGAAGGTTTTGAAGCCATGACAACACAACCCCCTTGATGTATGGGACTCCTCTTCTTTACTTGCACTAGGCCTAAACATGGACTAAATAATACAAATATGATTTTTCAAGCCATTTCTGGCCATGATTTCATGTACCCGCAGTTCAGATTTTGAATTCCATGCATTTAAACCCCCAAAATGCACTTAATTGCCGGAAAATAGCAAACGGAAAAGGAAAATGGCCAAAATTTGACATGTATCATGTAATGCTGTATGTTGAGTGTAGAAAATGTTTCAAATCCAACGGAGGAAGCGGTCCATCACTTCACATGCAAACCTGACCCATTCCATCTCGAAATCTAGATCCTTCCTCGGAGATGGTCCGGTCTCTAAGTAGTCTGCGTGACACTTTTTACAAAACATTCTAAATGGTTTACCACATCCTCTAGGGGACATATCATGACACCATGCCGAGTCTCAGGATTTTCGTCCTCTGTTTGCATTTTTTAGAATTAAAAATGCCAACAAGCTCCATGTTAGTCGTCGAGTCTTGGCCACCTGGTGTCTGGGACTCCTCTTCTTTCCTTGCACATGTCCTAAACATAGACTAACGAACACAAACACTAGTAGAAAACAGGGATTTTGTCCAAGCCGGATCGGAGCAATAGTCCCGGTTGCGTTAGTCCCGGTTCAAGCGGCGCAGGTATCAGTCCCGGTTCGAACGGGACCTTTAGTCCCGGTTGGAGACACCAACCGGGACTAAAGGGTTTTCGATCGGCTTCAAACTGTGCCAGCACCTTTAGTCCCGGTTGGCACCACCAACCAGGACTAAAGGTCTATCTTTAGTCCCGGTTGGAGGTACCAACCGGGACTGAAAAAAAATTCAATTTTTTTTTCAAATTTCAATTTTTTTCTCCCAGCCCTTTAGTCCCGGTTGATGTCTTTAATCGGGACTAAAGGTCTAACTTTAGTCCCGGTTGGAGACACCAACCGGGACTAAAGCCTTTTACCACATTAAACTTCGAAAAATCATAACTAAATCATCCTAATTCAGAAAAATACAAATAATATATCAAAATTTGTAGAAAAAAAATTGCTTGATAATATTATGAGAAGCTACAAAATTGCTTGATAATATTATGTCTAATTATTCTTAATGGCATACCGAAAGAGCTCCCACTAGTAATAAAATAAATTATGTTGATGAAATTAATACTTTGAGTGATAAGATGGATGCTCTTATGAAATTGGTTGCTAGTAAAAGTTCTCATGTTGATCCTAAAGATGTGCCCTTGTCTACTTTGATTGAGAAAAATAATGATGCCGTTGATGTGAATTTTATTTCTAGGAATAATTTTGGTAACAATGCTTATAGGGGTAATTTCAATCCTAGACCGTTTCCTGGAAATTCCTCTAATAATTATGGCAATTCCTATGGTAATTTATATAGTAATAATAATAGGATACCCTCTGATCTTGAAAATAATATTAAAGAATTTATAAATTCTCAAAAGATTTTCAATGCTACAATAGAAGAAAAATTGAGTAAAGATGATGATATGGTTAGGCATATGGATAGAACTGCTCATGATGTGGATACTCTCAAAATTAAAATTTTGCCACCCAAGCTTGATATTAGTGAGTCTATTAAAGCTATCCATGTTTCCATTAATGAAAGTAAAGAAAGAACCGCTAGGTTCAGGGCTAAGCGTGAATTTCTAGAAAAAGCGATTCCGCCTGGTTTTTATCATAATCATGAGGAAGAAATTGAAATGATTGGTGTTTCTCCTATTGAATCTTTGTTTAGTAATATAAAACTTGATGATAATGGGATTGAAGATGAGTCAACTTTAGCTAGGAGGCGTCCAATTGTTTGGAGGGTGATCATTTTAATGATAAAAATTGCAAAAGTGGGTTTGGCGAGTTCAAAACTTTAGCTAGTGATACACCCACTACTTTGGATTCTAAGGACTTTAATTATGATAATTCCTCTTTGGTTGAATGTATTTACTTGTTGCAATCCATGATAAATTCACCCAATGCTTATGAACAAAATAAGGCGTTCACTAAACATATTGTAGAAGCTATGATGAAAGCCTATGAGGAAAAATTAGAGATGGAGGTTTCAATAGCTAGAAAATTATGTGATGAGTGGGAACCAACTATTAAAGTTAAAATTAAAGATTATGAATGCAATGCTTTATGTGATTTGGGTGCTAGTGTTTCCACCATACCAAAAACTTTATGTGATGTGCTAGGTTTTACGAATATTGATGAATGTTCTCTTAATTTGCACTTGGCGGATTCTACTATTAAGAAACCTTTGGGAAGAATAAATGATGTGCTTATTCTTGCAAATAGAAATTATGTGCCCATTGATTTTATTGTGCTTGATATTGATTGCAATCCGTCATATCCTATAATACTTGGTAGACCATTTTTGCGTACCATAGGTGCTATTATTGATATGAAAGAAGGTAATATAAGATTTCAATTTCCATTAAAGAAAGGGATGGAACATTTCCCTAGAAAGATAATTAAGCCACCATATGAATCTATTATGAGGGCCACCTATGGAATTCATTTGAAAGATGACAACACTTGAAGCTATGCATTACGCCTAGCTAGGGGCGTAAAACAATAGCGCTTATTGGGAGGCAACCCAGTGAATAAAATGAATTTTCTTGTTTACTTTCTGTTATTTGAGTTTTCAAACAATTATGCTACTATTATGATTGTGTTTTTATGTTTTAATTAGTGTTTGTGCCAAGTAAAGCCTTTAGGATGATGCGGGATAATAGTTGCTCTGATTGTGTGAAAAATCAAAAACTTTTACGCTCAGTCCAGAAAAATCTAAAAATCACTGGAACGTGTTCTTACTCTGAATTTTTTACACATGATTCATGTACAAATTGTACACGTTTTTTTCATTTTTCAGAATTTTTGGAGGTCCAGAAGTATGTTTTTTATTCAGATTGCTACAGACTGTTCTGTTTTAGACAGATTCTGTTTTCGTTGCATAGTTTACTTGTTTTGATGAATCTATGGATTGTATCGGGGGGTATAAGTCATGGAGAAGTTGGAATACAGTAGCTATTATGCAATAATAAAATATGAATGGGTTCATAACGGTACCTAAGGTTTGTGATTTGATTGTTATACTAACAGATCTCACGAAGGTTTTTGTTGAGTTTTGTGTGCTGAACTTTTCAAGTTTTGAGTGAGATCATGATGGATGAAGGAATAAGGAGTGGCAAGAGCCTAATCTTGGGGATGCCCGAGGCACCCCAAGGCAATATTCAAAGAGACTCGAGCGTCTAAGCTTGGGGATGCCCCCGCGTGGCATCCCCTCTTTCTTCTACCAACCATCGGTAAATTACTTGGAGCTATATTTTTATTCATCACATGATATGAGTTTTGCTTGGAGTGTCAGGTATTATAGTGGTCTTTTGCTTGTTTTCTTTTTAGTTTTCCACAATCATCCCTTCCTGGACACACCTTTTTAGAGAGAAACGCATTTATTCGTGATTTGTTAGAATACTCTCTGTGCTTCACTTAAATCTTTTAAGCTAGGCTGTTGCTCTAGTGCTTCACTTATATCTTTTTGAGCATGGCAGTGGTTATATTTTAAAGAAATAGTTGCACTCTCATGCTTCACTTATATATTTTTGAGAGTCTAATGAATAGTAATGGCAATTTGCACGGGTTATGAAATTGGGCTTAATATGATAGCTATTCAAGAAGGATATAATAAAAACTTTCATGTACATCACCGAATATGATAAGTTTGATTCCTTGCAATAGTTTTGCAATATTAAGGTGGTAATATGTGGGAGGTACTAGTGAATAATTGTGGTTTAGTAAGAATATTGGTGTTAAGGTCTGTGATTCCCGAAGCATGCACGTATGGTCTGTCGTTATGCTATGAAATTGGAGCATGATTTATTATTGATTGTCTTCCTTTGTGTGGCGGTCGGGGTCGCGCGATGGTTAACTCCTACCAACCCTCCCCCTAGCAGCATGAGTAGTAGTACTTTGCTTCGAGGGCTAATAAACTTTTGCAATAAGTATGTGAGTTCTTTATGACTAATGTGAGTCCATGGATTATACGCGCTCTCACCTTTTCACAATTTGCTAGCCTCTCCAGTACCATGCATTGCCCTTTCTCACCATGAGAGTTGGTGCAAACTTCGCCGGTGCATCCAAACCCCGTGATATGATACGCTCTATCACACATAAACCTCCTTATATCTTCCTCAAAGCAGCCACCATACCTACCTATTATGGCATTTCCATAGCCATTCCAAGATATATTGGCATGCAACTTCCACCGTTCCATTTATATGACACACATCGTCATTGTCCTATTGCTTTGCATGATCATGTAGCTGACATAGTATTTGTGGCTCAGCCACCGTTCATCATTTTTATACATGCTACGCTAGTATCATTGCACATCCTGGTACACTGCCAGAGGCATTCATATAGAGTCATATTTTGTTCTACTATCGAGTTGTAATTTTGAGTTGTAAGTAAATAAAAGTGTGATGATCATCATTATTAGAGCATTGTCCCAGTGAGGAAAGGATGATGGATACTATGATTCCCCCACAAGTCGGGATGAGACTCCGGACGAAAAATAAAAAAGGGGGGGAAAGAGGCCAAAAAGAGCCCAACAACAAAAATGAGAGAAAAGGAGAGAAGGGGCAATGCTGCTATCCTTTTCCACACTTGTGCTTCAAAGTAGCACCATGTTCTTCATATAGAGAGTCTCCTATGCTTTCCTTTTCATATACTAGTGGGAATTTTTCATTATAGAACTTGGCTTGTATATTCCAATGATGGTCTTCCTCAAATGCCCGAGGTCTTCATGAGCAATCAAATTGGATGCACACCCACTTAGTTTTCATTGTTGAGCTTTCATAGACTTATAGCTCTTAGTGCATCCGTTGCATGGCAATCCCTACTCCCTGCATTGACATCAATTGATGGGCATCTCCATAACCCATTGATTAGCCTCGTCAATGTGAGACTATCTTTTTTTTACTTCCCCTTATCAATCTCTACCGCCATATTCTCTTCCACCCATAGTGCTATATCCATGGCTCGCGCTCATGTATTGCATGAGAGTTGAAAAAGCTGAAGCGCATTAAAAAGTATGAACCAATTGCTTGGCTAAAACCGGGGTTGTTCATGATAAATATTTTGTGTTAAGAAGACCGAGCATGACAGGATTATATGATTTTGTAGGGATAACTTTATTTAGCATTCTTTATTTTGAAAGGCATGATTGTTTGTTGGTATGCCTGAGTATTTATGTCTTTATATCAAACTATAGACTATTGCTTTGAATCATTCAGATCTTAATATTCATGCCACAAAAGAGATTACATGATGAATATGATAGGTAGCATTCCACATCAAAAATTCTGTTTTTATCATTTACCTACTCGAGGACGAGCAGGAATTAAGCTTGGGGATGCTGATACGTCTCCATCGTATCTATATTTTTTGATTGTTCCATGCTATTATAGTATCAATCTTGGATGTTTATTATGCAGTTATATATCATTTTTTGGGACTAACCTATTAACCCAGTGCCAGTTGCTGTTTTCTGCATGTTTTTTGGCTTTTTAGGGAAACAGTATCAAACGAAGTCCAAACGGAGAAAAAACTTTGGATTAATTTTTCTTGGACCAGAAGAAAGACTGGAAGCTTCGGGAGAAGACCTGGGAGGCACGGAGGCGCCACAAGCCTGCCAGGCGCGCCCTGGGGGGTAGGGTGCGCCCCCAAGCTTGTGCGCCCCCTGTGGCACCTCTTCACCTAATTCCAGCACTATAAATTCTCAAATATTCCCAAACTAACAGAGAGCCACCCAAAACACTTTTTCCGCCACGGCAAGTCTCTGTTTCTTCATGATCCCATCTGGAGGCCTTTTCCGGCGATCTGCCGGAGGGGGAATCCACAACGGAGGGCTTCTATATCAACCTTGCTGCCCTTCCGATGATGCATGAGTAGTTTACCATAGACCTACGGGTCCATAGTTAGTAGCTTTGATCTTCAATACAATGTTCTCCTCGATCTTCTTGGAGATCTATTCGATGTAATCCTTCTTTGCGGTGTGTTTGTTGGGATCCGATGAATTGTGCGTTTATGATCTGATTATTCCTGAATATTATTTGAGTCTTCTCTGAATTCTTAAATGCATGATTGTTATAGCTTTGTATTTCTCTCTGATTTATCAGTTTGGTTTGGCCAACTAGATTGATTTATCTTGCAATGGGAGAGGTGCTTTGTGATGGGTTCAGTCTTGCGTTGCTCAATCCCAGTGACGGAAAGGGACATGACACGTATTGTATCGTTGCCATTAAGGGTAAAACGATGGGGTTTATTCATATTGATTGGATTTACTTTGTCTACATCATGTCATCTTGCTTAAGGCGTTACTCTGTTTTCATGAACTTAATACCCTAGATGCATGCTGGATAGCAGTCGATGGGTGGAGTAATAGTAGTAGATGCAGGAAGGAGTCGGTCTACTTGTCTCGGATGTGATGCCTATATACATGATCATTGCTTTGAATATCGTCATAACTATGCGCTTTTCTATCAATTGCCCAACAGAAATTTGTTTATCCACCGTATGCTATCTTCAAGTGAGAAGCCTCTAGTGAACACTATGGCCCCCGGGTCTATCTTTCATCATATATAAAATCCAAAAATATTTTTCTGTAATTTATTTACTATTATTTTATTTCGTGTTTTACTTTATCTATCTATCACTATGAGATTTGATCCTTGCAATTAACCGCCAAGGGATTGACAACCCCTTGTTTTGCGTTGAGTGCAAGTATTTGCTTTTGTGTGTGTAGGTGCTGCTAACGTGGTTCTGTGTGGTTCTCCTACTGGATTGATAACCTTTGTTCTTAACTGAGGGAAATACTTATCTCTACTGTACTGCATCATCCCCTCCTCTTCGGGGAAATCCCAACGCAGCTCACAAGTAGCACCTCCCATTGAATGTAAATGGATCTTCCAAAGAAAAATGGGCGCGGATGGTTATCCTACTATCTATAAAGCAAGGCTTGTGGCAAAATAGTTTCGACAAATCGAGGGAGTCGATTACAATGAGACTTTCTCACGCGTAGCTATGCTAAAGTCTGTGCGGATTATGATGGCAATTGCTACATATTTTGATTACGATAAATGGCAGATGGACGTCAAAACAGCTTTCCTAAATAGGAATCTGGAAGAGGATGTATGCATGATACAACCAGAAGGTTTTGTCGATCCTAAGAATGCCGGTAAGGTGTGCAATCTTCAAAGATCAATTCATGGTTTGAAGCAAGCATCGAGGAGCTAGAATAAATGTTTTGATGAAGTCGTCAAAGAATTTGGCTTTATCAAGAATGGTGAAGAATCTTGTGTATACAAGAAGTGTAGTAGGAGCTCTATAGTATTTCTAATCTTATATGTAGATGACATATTATTGATTGGCAATGACGTAAAGTTTCTTAGCACAATTAAAGAGTCATTGAAAAGTGTGTTTTCGATGAAAGACTTAGGTGAAGCTGAATATATATTGGGCATTAAGATCTATAGAGATAGATCAAGACATCTAATCACTACAAGGAAAAGGGCTATAGCTGATATGGACATTAATGGCGCACCATGTATGTGGTGCGCCACTGCTATATTAGTGTCCTCATTACTAATGGCGCACCACACACACGGTGCGCCATTACTAGCAAAATTTTTTTTTTCCAAAACTATTAATGGCGCACTAGGGCACAGTGCGCCATTACTAGTTTTAACTAGTAATGGCGCACCACACACTCTGTGCGCCACTACTAACAAATTTTTGTTTACTTTTTTTTTCAAAACTAGTAATGGCGCACCTGGGTACAGTGCGCCATTACTAGTTCAAACTAGTAATGGCGCACTATCCACTGGTGCGCCACTACTAAACTTTTTTTTTTAGTTTTTTTTTGCAAAACTAGTAATGGCGCACCACGTAACAGGTGCGCCATTAGTAACCACGGTTACTAATGGCGCACCTGTTACGTGGTGCGCCATTACTAGCTTTCTGAGTCTTACAATTTATTCACCAAATGCACCCCCCCCCGGACCACCTTTTCAGTTTCAAAAAAAATAAAAGAAAATGATAGAAATGTCAAAAAAATAAAAGAAAAAAAGATTCCCATGTGATATGTGGTCTAGTTGTTAGCAAAATTTACAAACATGAATTTTCGACTTTTTTGCAAAATGTCTCGAGAATTTGTAAAATGGGCATAACTTTTGCATACGAACTCCGATGAAAAAGTTTTTTATATGAAAAATCATCTACTCGAAAAGTTACACCGTTAAACATTTTCAAAATCCCCAAAAACCTAACAGAACGAAAGATACGGAGCTTTTAAGATCTAGAGGGGAAAAAATGGAAAAAAATTCAAACTTACTAGTGGCGCACCATTTGCTAGGTGCGCCACTAGTAACAGAAAAAAAAAATTGTTTTTGAATTTTTTTTTTGGATTTTTTTCAAAATATGATACGTAATATGACCGGGAAGTTTGAAATATTTTTTTAAAATTTCATCACACTAATGAACATGAACAAAGTCCTAGACATCAACAAGGTTTAATATGATATCATAGATATATCAACAAGTGCTTGTTAAGTGAGGTGGTGCTGGGGTTGGATAGAACTGTGAAGTTAAGCGTGCTTAGGCTGGAGTAGTGTGAGGATGGGTGACCTTCTGGGAAGTTTGACCACTTAATGCGATTTGACTTGAGATTAAGCATATTGACCCGAAATTAAGCCATTTTTGTTAGTAATGGCGCACTTCTATGTGGTGCGCCATTACTATCTGACTTAGTAATGGCGCACCACATAGAAGTGCGCCATTAGTAACCCAGAGCACAAGGTAAATATGGCCCCCTGGGAGGCATACTAATGGCGCACCAGGGGACATACTAATGGCGCACTTCCTGGTGCGCCACTACTGTTTGGTATACTAATGGCGCACCAGGGGTGCGCCATTAGTATTAGTTACTAATGGCGTGATGATAGTGGCGCACGCCATTAATGGCCAAAACAGGTGCGCCACTAACAGGCCTTTTCCTAGTAGTGAATAGCGCTAAGCGAGAGCATGTACATTGACAAGGTTTTAAGATAGTTTAAAATGGAGAACGCCAAGAAAGGCTTACTCCCAATGTCACATGGCACAACACTTAGCAAGAATCAATGTCCCAAGACAGTTGATGAGCGAGTGCAAATGAGCAATGTCCCATATGCCTCGGCAATTGGGTCTATCATGTATGCTATGCTGCAAGACCAGATGTTTCTTATGCGCTAAGTGTTAGTAGCAGATACCAAAGTGATCCAGGATTGGCTCACTGGGCAGCCGTTAAAAATATTTTGAAGTACTTCAAAAGGACGAAGGACATGCTCCTTGTCTATGGAGGATATGAAGAGCTAGTTGTAAGTGGTTACACGGACGCTAGCTTCTTGACTGATATAGATGACTTTAAATCTCAATCGGGCTACGTTTTCACTCTCAATGGTGGTGCAGTAGTTTGGAAAATTTTCAAGCAGAACACTGTTGCGGATTCTACAACCGAACCAGAGAACATCGTAGCTTCAGAAGCTTTGAAGGAGGCGGTTTGGATGAAGAAGTTTCTTAAATAAATTGGTGTGGTACCTAGTGCTATGAATACAATGGAGCTCCGTTGTGACAATAGCAGCGCCGTTGCTCAGGCGAAGGAGCCAAGGTCCGACCAGAAGTCCAGACATATCAAATGCTATCACCTCATTAGACATCATGTCGAGATGGGTTTTGTGAAAGTACTCAAGATTCACATGGATTTGAATGTGTCAGACCAAACGACGAAGCCACTACCACGAGCAAATCATGAGCAACACCGGATAGCCATTGGTGTTAAAGAAGATATGTAAACTAGATATTGCCTCTAGTGCAAGTGGGAGCCTGTTGGAAATATGCCCTAGAGGCAATAATATTTGTATTATTTATTTCCAAGCTTATAATTAAGAGTTTATATTCTATGCTATAACTGCTATGGTTCTTGAATATGTGATTTAGAGGAAAACTCATAAGCACGTGTAGAGTGATAAACGGTAAACCTGATTCCTAGTCTTGCCTCTAGAACTAGCTCAAGTGTTGTGTGATGATTTTGTTTTCCTGATCATGGGCATTTGTTTATTGTAATAAGGATGCCAAACAACATTGAGGGTATGTTGTTAGTAGAACAATCATATCGAATTGAACCAACTTGTTTGTTATACTTTGAGATGTTATCGTCGCAAGTCTATAGTTATAACACAGAGAGTTAATGTATGCTTTGGTTCCTTAGACCATGAGAGTATCAAAGTCACTTCATACTAGACGATACACTTTGGGGTTGCTCTAACATCATCTGTATCACGGTGATCATAACGACAACTTATAGGTTTATCAGAAAGTACGACAAGGAACTAGATATCTCAAGAGTAGGATTTGCTCCTCCCATGATGGAGAGATATTCTTAGGGCTCTCTCGGTGTGACAACATCCATCATCGTCTGGCCAGACACAAGTGACTAGCTCATAGGGATGCTGGAACATGTCAACGAGAAAGAAGAATAAAACCGGTAACAAGGAGACCCGTATAATGAGCATGAGAATGACTCACAGGGATACCAATATATCTCACCTCGGGTTTTAAGGTATCGTGAAGCAAAGGGAATAGCATATGATAATCAAAGGTTTAATCAAATATATTTCGTGTAAATATAGGGGTCAACAGGAATGTCCACGATTCCATTGTTGATCATTAAACGAAAGGAGTTTTTCGTTCATGTCTATATTTCACCGAACCTACAGGGTCACACACTTACGGTTTAGTGGTTTGTTATAGAACTAAGAATTAAAGGAGAATGAGAGAAAGGGCATCGGAAGAGTTTCGGATAAATCAGGACGTGTTCCAAAGGTTCTCGGAAATGTTCTGGGAGGTGCCAGAAGGTTTTGGAACCTTTCGGAGGTCCCTGGTGCACGGTTACCTTGGTTGGGACAAGTAGCAAGGTCCATAAGGCTTTAGGGTGGTGCACTAAGGGCTGACTTGGGGGGCAAGCCAGAAACGCCATGGGTCATGGCGTTTCTGGAAACGCCAAGGCCCATGGCATTTCGGGAAACGCCACCTCCTTTGGTGTTGCGGGCTTGAATCTGAGAAGGACTCTTTTTTGTGCTCCAAACCGACTTTGGGGAGGCTCCCTCCCCAAGTTGTGACCCCAGGGCTCTGCATATATATACAGGGGTAGGGGCAACTCATTGAACACATCAAATCTCTTGGAGGTTGCCCTGCTGCTGCCCTGCGCCTAGTTTCTCTCTCGTGTCTAGTTGATCTAGACGTTGATGCCTCTAGGCTACTTCTCCCTCTAGTTTTATCAGCGGTTCTTAGATCTGGATGGCGAAGCTCTGCTGAACCACTACTTTGGTACGTGTACAATCCATAGAGAGATCGTGCTTTTGACTTTGTTCGAGGGATCATTCATGGGATGGTTCGAGGGACTTCAAGAATGATCTACACCAACTCCTCTTCCGCTACAACTCGAAGTTGGTAACGATCTAATCTAAACCTCTCATGCATCTTCATAGTGGTCCGGGAACTTGACCATAGGACGAATTTTTTCTCTACTACGTTTCCCAAAAACATCGACGTAAGAAAACCAAACGGATGTGGGAGGCTGAATAATAGTCTGGTCGTGCCGAGCCCCGCCAAGAAAGCAAAACAAAGCTGATGTGACCTCATGCTGCAAAATGTGCTTGGTCCATCAGGATAGCCTCAAAGGCACAAAACAAAATTTAAAGAACTATAGCAGTTCACAAAAGTAAGTAGAGTTTACATTCTCTAACAACCACAAACGGCTCACAAGTATTTTTACTGATTTTTAGGTTGTCTGACGACCATGCCAAGGTTGCAATCAACCTCCACAAAGGATGTGGCCTTTGCAACCTCCTCGAAAAAGTTCACCAGAGGGCGGTCCTCGGGAACTTTAGTCGCAACAACATGGGTGGAGATCTTCGGGTGATGGGATCTTAGTCATGGAAGCACGAGCTGAGCTCCTTCCATGGCAACAGATTCCTGAAGCTGCACTAGTTGCTCCGGGGCTCTAGCTACATGCTCGATCAAGGGCCCTAGATGCACATCAACCTGATCAGCGTTCCACATCGACCCCGCCGCATGGGTCAGGACCCATGACATTCATCACAGCATGGGGGCAACAACATCAAGCCTTGCTTGGCCAGGTGCGACCTCCATATGTGGAGTAACACTACTGGGAAAAGGCTTATAGGTGACCTCAAATGAGTGGCGGGCATGGTCAGGAACCCGCCACTACTATTTTGGAAACGTAGCAGTGGTGGGTGATAAACGCCACCCGCCACTGCTATGCAGTCAGCAGTGGCTGGCAATACTTAGCACCCGCCACTCATGGGATGAAAACAGCAGTGGCAGGCGCTAGGATAGGGCCCGCCACTACTTTATCATGAACCAGTGGCAGGCAAGAAATATGCCCGTCACAAATATCTTTTGGCAACCCGCACCAATTTTTTTCAAAAATTCCAACAGTTTGCTGTGGCGGGCATTAAAGTCCGCCCGCCACACATATCTTAAGACCAAAAAATACTTGAAAAATCATATTTACTCAACCTAGAATCATCCCAAATTTGAGATTTGGTGTTTAGATGGTGTGTGTTACTCATGGGAAAAGTTTGAAGTTGAAATGCTTTTAACAAAATGGGGTTGCGGGTGGAAGGCTGCGTTTTCTGTTCGAAACCCTGACACTCCAAGGGAGAGTGTCCAGATTGTACATGAGGTGCATCAAGTTTTTCCCGTAACGCTCTCAAATTTTAACCACACCCTACAGGGTTCCAATGAAGACACCATGACAAGTCTCATCCCTTTCCGAGCTCGTTTGCACGCTCAAACTTTTTACCCTTTTTAGTGGCAGGAAAAACAGTTAATGTTTCGAAAATAGCAAACTAACTCAAAAATTGGTAAAATTTGAGCATGTGGCTTCCAATGGTGTGTATTAATCTTGGAAAAAGATTGAAGTTGAAATGTTTTAAAATGTTGATTTCTGTGTGGAAGGCTGCGGTTTCCGTTCGAAATGCAGATACTTCGCCGGAGAGTGTTTAGTTTGTACATGAACTGCATCAAGTTTTTGCCGTAACGCTCTCAAATTTTTACCACACACACTACAGGGTTCAAATGAAGACACCATGCCAAGTTTCATCATTTTAGGAGCTCGTTTGCACGCAATTTCCTACCGAAGAGTGTTTCTGACCTTTTTAGTGGCCGAAAAACTAGTTAATTCTTCGAAAATAGCAAACCAACTTCAAAAGTGGCCATATTTGAACATGGGGCTTCCAATGGTGTGCATTAATCATGGAAAGAGTTTGAGTTGAAATCATGTAGAAAAAATTAATTTTGTACTAACAAAAAATTGAAAACAATTGCAATTGCGGGCCCTTCTAACAGCCCGCCACTCGTATCATACTTTGTTGTGGCGGGCGGTCGCTACCGCCTGCCACTGCTGTCTCCGTACATACCAGCCCTTCGTCTACCCGACCTAGCCTTATCCATTTTCACTTCTATTCAAGCTATTTCCTCTCCTATCTCCACCTTCGTGTCCGGATCCCGCCGCCGTCCCTCCCATCCATTGGGGCACCGTCTGTCGGAGGCTCCTTCCACACCGTCTGCTGCCATGACCACCAGAGTAGCCTTCCACACCGTCTGCTGCCTCGACCGCCGGAGCCACTTTCCCTCCTTCCTTTCGTCCGCCGTCGCGTTCGCCGCCCACGGTAAACTAGCTAACGTAGCTTCCCTCCAGTTTGCCGTTGCCTCTAGATACTTTCTAGATTCAATTAGTTTGTCAGATTAAATTAGGCTTTAGCTAGGGTTAGGGTTTGCCTCTAGATACTTTCTAGATTAAATTAGGCTTTAGGTAGGGTTTGCCTCTAGATACTGTAGGTAGGGTTTGTCTCTAGATACTTTCTACATTCAATTAGTTTGTCAGATTAAATTGCTGCATTGATTTTAATTTTTTTGCAATGCAATAGAAAGTGGCAGTGTTGTTTGATTTTTTTTTTTGCATTGCAATAGAAAGTGATATGTAAATGGCAATGATTGTTAGGTGATTTTTTTTTTGCATTGCAATAGAAAGTGATAAGTGCATTTCATTTGGTGTTGTAGTACATGCTTTCAAACTTTTACAGGGATTCATACTAATTAAGTGCCAATGTTTTGGCGAAACGTTGATTTATTTCTGTTTCACTAAATTCCTGGAACATAATATTTCCAATATTTAGCAAAGGTCATGCCGGATTTTTCCGTAGACTTTTGCTAAGAGAAACAAGTTGAATTAAAGTATTTTTTGTAGTAATGTAATATCAAAACAGATCAAATATATTAATTTGCTTACATATGATAAGCGCATGGGCTAAGCAAGTTGTACATTTTCTATGTTATTTGTAGGGATTCAAAAATGAGTGCCAACGTGTTGGCGAAACGTTGATTCATTTCCGTTTCGCCAAATTTCTGGCACTCAATATGTTCACTTTTTATGCAAAGGTCATGTCGATTTTTTCCGTCGATTTTTTATCCTTTTTAGCCGCCAGCCTTTTATCATTATTACTTTCATAAGCTAGTATTCATGTCAACTATTTGAAATTGATAAGTGCATCATAATTATTGATAGGGATCATGGTGCGTAAGATCTGCCATATCTGCAAATGTCCCTGTATGGACAGTTTGCTAACTGCAGTACAATTCGGGCTCTTCTTGCAGGAAGGATTTGAAAAATTAATGATAATGGTCTTTCACTTTTGCATTCAATTCTAACCATTTGCGGAGTTCTTTTGCTGACTTTACCATTAATTATTTAATGCATTTTATTTATTGTTGCATAGTGTATCCCATGCAACATAGGGGTGGACTTCAATGATTTAGCCGGTGACACCATGCTCTTTGAGGATGAGAAGGTGAGGACATTAGAAGTTGAAGTGCGTAAAAAAAAGATAGAACCATCATAGCCGGCGACGGATGGAAGAAGTATATTTCAATAAATAAGCTCATTGGGGAGAACCTTTTCCTTGAAAGGACCGGTCAACAGGTTAAGGACTCTTTATTTCTCCAGCCAAGATGATAAGGATGATGAAGATGATGAGGACGACCAAGATGACGAGGATAGTCAGGACGACCAGAATGATGAGGATAGCTAGGATGATGATGATAGCCAGGATGGTGAGGGGATAGCCATGATGAGGAAGATGACCCAGATGATAAGGATAACCAAGATGATGGTCCATTCACTCGTGCAATTTACTCTCAAAGAATGAAGTAGCTTACTGAGGAAGAGACAGTCAAATTTATCATGATCCTACCAGCAATTGAAAACTACTTGGGGAGGCCCTTTGTGCACTGTTTAACTAAGACCAACATTGTCAAACTCAAATTGGTATGTTTTGTATTCTATCCTCTTTTTTGTTTACAACACTATATGGCGAGATGTCTAACATTGCATGCTCTCTTTGCTTTTAATCACATGGATCTTAGAAATTACCTATGAAGATGTTTTCCGGCATGAACATTCCAGCCGTCGGCAGAGCTGGAGTACGCTTTGGAGCAGGGCCTGTCACCACTGTTCAGTACAAGATGGAAACAGACGGGCGCATATCCTTCTATGAGGCCGCCTGGCGGGAGTTCATCACGGGAAACAGACGACTAAGGGTTGACAAACCAGCGGTAATCACGATAAGGAACAGCAACCGCAACAACTTGCAGATGATGGTTGTCATTGACCTCATTTAGAAATAAGGTCTAAGACATGAATATGTAAGCCGATGACTGTTAGTTACTTTGTAAAGATGGATGTGATACATTGATATTTGTTTGTTAAGTGGAACAAATTTGAAGTGTTACTTAATTAGTTTGTCGTTTGTTTCTAAAATGGATTAAGGCTGGTTCAGTTATGTTGAGAATTATATGACTGTGAATTAACCATTTGGAAGTAATGTGTGTCAACGGCTCAACGCTGCCACGGCAGAGCCGTGGCAACAAATGTGGTTTGTCTTTGGACGACAATGTCAGTGGCGGGCGCTACTTCCCACCCGCCACTTGAGAACTTATTACCAGTGGTGGTCGCACCGCCCGCCACTGATGCCATGTTACCAGTGGCAGGAGACCAGTGGTGGGTGCCCCTGAGAGCGTCGCCCGCCACTGCTAGGTTTTTGGCGCCCGTCACTGGTAGGCATTCCTGCAGTAGTGAAATACCTGTAACCAAGACAAATCGGAAGCCCCACGTCAGTACGCGCTCCGCAGATGACATACAAATTACCAGGACAAGAATTAACCTCTAGCAGCCACTTCGAGCCTGGAAATGCGACCTCGGCAGTCTCCATGCTCTTGGGCGGCAAGCCGCCCAGCCTCCTGCAATGAGGCCTTGTCCAACTCCAGCGTCCTTGCCCAATCTTGGGCGGTTGCAAGCTCGACCCGCAGATCCTGAATTTGACGCCGAAGATCACCCTCTGTCGTTCTCTCCTTCTGAACGAGGGCGTGAAGGTCGGAGGTAATCTTCTTGTTTGACTCCGCAACATTCTGGGAGTTGGAGAGCAGTTCGCGGCAGGCCTGGGCATCTGTAACATCAACAGCAGTGATTTCACCACAATGGTTCGCCTCGGTTAACATTTGAGAAAGCATAGGCTTTCCTACACCCCCTTATCTAACCATTCATTTTTGCATCGTGATTCATGCGAGCAACTTTTGTCTTTTTTGTTTCTTCTAAATAGAACAACATATGAAGTTGAAACTTTGGAGGACAACGAAACATTCTAACTAGAATGTGGGAAAAAACTTTCAGATTTTTTCGTGAATCATATATACAAAAAATTAATATTTTTTACTCAAAAAATCTCATTTTGTATATTTATGTCGGACAAAAAAATCTGAAAGTTTTTTCCCACGTTGTAGTAAGAATGATTTGTTGTCCTGCAAAGTTTGAAGTTCATATGTTGTTTTGTTTTGAAGGAACAAAAAAGAGAAATTTTTGTGCTGTAAGTTAGTTGTGTAGCACAGATCTCAAATCAAGATTGGAGGGTAAGGATAAGAGGTGTTCAGAAACCTGAGCTTTATAAATCCACGTTCGGTTGGCCTCCTTGCGGATCAAGCCAACGCGGTGGCGCATCTCATAAAACTGCTCTTTGGCTGCTTCACAACACAAATAAAGGACGTCAGTAAGAGAACTGCAACTAATCAGCCACAGGTTAAAAGCAATGTTTTAAATAGCGGGCTATGGAAAATAGCGGCGGGCCTCCAAATCAGCTATAGCGGAGCTATAGCGGGCTATAGCGGGCTATTTGTGAAGGCGACCATTTAGCGGCACCCTGCGCTATAGCTGGCTATTTAAAACTATGGTTAAAAGCAAAAGGGGGCTCATAGATACAATCAGCAATAGAGCCCTCAAGCGCCGCAGTCTGACGCTTCTCCTCAACCAGCAACGGGCGCAGCTCACCAACTTTCCCAGTAAGAGCGGCTCGGCGCTTCCTCAGGACCTATACAAAGAACAACTCAAATCAACACAAGCTAGAAGTCACCTCAAAAGACAGAACCTCGAGCCCATTCCGGCAAAACCACAATGCATTAGAGGCTCGGGGGATACTAGGAGGGTGACAGGTTTTTACTACTTCGCCATACCTTCATTCCTGGTTCTGCCGCGCGACCAGCTACTCGCAAAGCATCACGCAGAGCTCGGGCAAGGACGTTGATCTCCCGAAGTGCGGCCTTCATTTCTTCCGGCTTATCTGGACCTTCAACATCATCCTCAGGCGAGGAGTCAGAAGCAGGAGCCTGCACGGAACCACCCGCAGGACCAGAACCCAAGGTAGACACATGGGCTGGGTCCACGACCTTATCACAGCTCCCGACCAACGAGGGCTCTGCTGGCTCCTCGGGGCCTCTTGACTCAGGTTGATGTTGGCCCCGAGCCTCGGGGGAGGCCGGATTGTCACGAGGCCATTCCCCGAAAGGCAATAAAATCACAGAAGGAGGAGGGCTTGAATTCAAGCGGCAGCCTGCAAGTTTCTTCCTAAGGCGCACCGACCTGCAGGATCACAAGGTCACATGACAGTAAAGGAAAGCACTCCAGCAAAAACAACGAACGAAAAAGAAGCAGTACCAGGATAAAGGCTTTCGAACGCCAACCTTGAGCCTCTGGCGAGGGATTGTCTCACCGTCAGGCACAACAGCCTGTGACCGCACCACCACCACCACCGACGGGGTCGACGGCCTCGTGGCATCAACACTCTACAGGGGTGTCCCGGGGCTCCGAGGCGCCTGCCACCAAGACCAATGAACGCCAATGCAACCCATGAGGTCCGGTGCCATCAACAACGGAACTCCCAGGCGGCGTGATTCGCGGCCTCATAGCCCTCATCGATGGAGGATTGGTCGACACCTCCCCAGACCTCTTCTGCAGCTTCCCTGGAGACGAGGTCACCTTGGCATGCACCGCACTCCCGGCGGAACTTCGAGGAGGCGGGCACAAACTAGTGGCAAGGTGCATTGCCGCAGCACCACGGAGGGGTTGAGAGGGAATTGAAACAAAATCCTTGAAGGTCTGAGCACAAGCAAGCAGAGTTAGTAAGCGCAAAGAGCAAACCTCAAATAGAAACTGGAACGCCAATCAGGTTGGTAAGGCTTACCTCGGGGCGGGGGTTGCCCTGATGATATGGCTCCACGGTGACCCCCAAGAAGATATCACCAAGGGGAATGCCGGTCACCAGATGCATGCGGAGCTCGAGGTCGGCCTCCGTGACCTCCCGATCGAGAAGGCGGCTGGAGTCCTTCAAGCCCCTGTAGTCGTACATGGGGAACTCCCTCCACCCTAAGGGCTGGATGTTTCTCTCCATCCAGGTCTTCAGAATCTGTACGCCCAAGAGCCCTCTGTCTTGGAGCTGATGAACCGCCTCTATCAATGTGGCGGTCTCCAAGGAAACCTCTGGCATTGAGCCCCACTCCGGCTTCTGCCAGGAGGGCACATTGGCAAATTTAGGCAATCCGGCCTGTGCATGGTGCCCCACTGTGCCTGGAGCATAGAACCAATCCCGCTCCCACTCCTTCGTCTCTGGTGGCGTTGCGAGCTCAAAACACTGAGAACCAGGACTAGGCCGGATGGATGCTCCACCGCAGGCCGGAATCTTGCCCCTCTTCAGACGTGGCACAACTTCGAAAAAATGATTCCATACGCCAAAGTGGAGAAGAACTCTAAGAAAACACTCACAAAAGGTTACGAAGCAGGCCAGATGCAGCACCCCGTTCGGGGTTAGATGGTGCAGTTGTAGTCCGTAATGGGTCAGAATTCCACTGGTAAAAGTATTCAGGTGAAGACACAGTCCACGGTGTTAGGTTGATCTCCACCGTGTGGGCCCAATGACCCACCGGGCCCTTAGATCCGCGCCCTGATCGGGGGCGCTCAACCCACTATGGTTGATGGGCCCCTGTGACCTGCGCTATATTAACAGAGGTGGGGGCCGGGGCACGCGATACGAGGTTCACCGCTGCCACAAACCCCACCAATATTCCCTACCGATCTAGGGTTAGCGCGGCGCTCACGGCAAGCTCCACCACCGACGTCATCTTTCTGTCATCGCCGTCGTGACCATCTCACCACGATGGCCTCCGGCTCGAGCTCGTCCGGCCAGGCAGAAAGTAGGTTTACCGGAATCATTAGCCTACTCCGATCCAGAGGATCCATCACGCGGAAGATAAAGGCGGTATGCACTACAAGATTCCAAAGGAGAGGATTGGGTGCAACGTCGTCACGATGAGGAGCAAGCCAGTGCAGCAGCTTGCGCTTTGGCAACCATCCTGTGCCACCAGTCGATCCAAATCTTCGTTGGTGATTGGGGACCGTTTCCAATCGTCGGACCACTCGGGTGGGTTGACCAGCACCGGCAAAGGGGACGGCGGCGGACTTACGGTCCGCTCCCGGGCAAGGCTCTGCCCTTAGGTCCTGCTAATCTCGCTCGACTTATGGACAATGGGAAAAAACTAACATGTGGACAATGGGCCCCGCTGACTACAGGCAATTTAAGCCCCACGAACATGTTCGGTTACGAGATATAACTAGATCATTGATGGCGCGCGTTGCCGCGCCCATCCATTTTGAATGTAGTATGATAGGGTTAGAAATTTATGTAAAACATAGAGTTCCTGTTTATTTTGAAATGAGAGAGTGCAGACTATAAGTTCCATCACGTCTCCATTGGCCTTGTTCTTGGACTTATTTGTTTGCATTGCACATGGACCCCAACACAAACCTTCATGTCACACGTTGTCTCGCCCATTTATCCATATGAATTTATCATCAGGATTGAATTGACCAAGAAGCAAGATTAAATAGGTGTTACGGGAAGACAATTTCCTGGCATTGCCTTGGCAGATTTGTGACGAAATACGTAGTTTTGAATTCAAATAAAACTAATGAATCAAATATATATAGTTGTACAGTTTTATATAAGTGAGAATGTAAGCATCAAGCCAGAGTAATCTTCGTCCAAAAGCACCTAAATTTGGCTGTACAATGATATTCTACAGAGTAACTACAGTAGGAGAGGCATTAGAAGTGTATCCGAATAATATCATGTGGATTGTGGACCAACAGAGAATGCCAGCGAGGTCTGAAACGACTATCCTAGTTCCTCCAACAGATCATGACTATACATATGTTGTGGAAGTGCAAGAAATTTTGCCAACAGAGAATATAGTAGTTAATCAAGAATAACTGAAACTTGATGCAAATAAAATATAGCTGACAGATTGAAAAATGTCACTGGTATTAAAGAGAAGACAGGGGACAAAAAACACTCCATAGATAGATACTATACGATACATCAGCGACACCAGTTATATATTTTTCAGTAAAAGGACAAACAAAGATGTATCTTAGTTACATGGCATAGTTATGGCAGAAAATAGTAGCATCTCCTTTGAAAAAAATAGTAGCATAGTTATTGAAGATGTATCTTCATCATTTTTGAAGAAAAGTTCAGAAACTTAAAAAAATTCATCAATTTTGAAAAAAATTCATGATAAAACGAAAAAAGTTCATCGATTTTGACAAAAAGTTCATCCCATTTGGAAAAAGTTCACCGAGTTTGAAAAAAAGTTCATTGATTTTGAAAAGAGTTCATGATTTTGAAATTAAAAAATCATCAATTTTGAAAGTTCATCCGTGTTTCAAAAAAGGTTCATCAACTTTGAAAAAAATCATTGAATTTGAAAAAAGTTCATCGAATCTAAAAAAAGTTCATCGAATTTGAAAAAAGTTCATTGAATTTGAAAAAAATTCATCAAATTTGAAAAAGTTCATTGAATTTGATGAAAAAAGTTCACGCATTTCCACACAACATAAAATAAAAAGGGAAATAAAAAAAGAAAAGAAGAAAAGAAAGAAAACAAATAGAAAAAACGGTGCTTTTTGTAGCGTTGTATATTTAAAGAACATATGAAGTAACCTTACCACAACACCTAAGGTGGCGAGTTGGTTACCCAGCTTGTAATGAGATACCAAGTCGGGAGTTCGAAACTAACCGGCGCCTGCTAGCCGGGCCGGCCCTGCGTTCGCCTCCACCTCCTGTGTGCGTGCTAGCTGATAGCATGAGCTTGTGTGTGTGCTTGTGTGCGTGCTAGCGTGAGCTCCGGAGCCGGCGGCTGTGTGAGGCGCATCTTCCATCGCTCCACGCTCAACAGGTGCTTGATGTAATGCCACAAAGAGAGATGAAGAGGAAGAACAAGAAGACCAAGTCAATTTGCCCGCGGGGCAGTTTTTTTTGCCAACTCAGCCCGACGAGCGGGCCCGACCAATTAGTGACGTCATCAAAGCAATTAACATTTAGTATCAGTGTTTTTTGCCACTGTCAATTCTTGCGTGTGGTGTATTTTGCCACGAATTGTAAACGGGTGTTTTTTTGTTAATGAGACCACTATTGTGATTGTTTTTTGCATTTAACTCGTCCAAAGGAGTATGTTAAAAAAAAAATATAGTTTCGGTTCTATTGATGCAACTTGCTCAAGAGCACCTAGGTCTCAGTCCTCACATGGAGGAGGTTTTCATGCCATCAGTCAAATCAGTGTTATCTCGTTGACTCATACTTCTGATTGCTTGTTTATGGATCACTTCTTTCTTTATTATTTTAGCAGTTTCACATACTTGGGATGATAATTACTTCGATTTTGTTCCTTATTAGTAAAACATGAATTTTCACAACTATAATATTTATCTTTATCGCTATCGCTAAAGTGATCTTATAGTCCTGCTATGCTTAAATCTGATCTCATTAATTTCTGTCCTGTGCTCTGCGTACCTATTTAGATACATTATAACTGAGCGCCTTTCCTGCCCTCTCAGGCCATTAGCATATCTATCCGTTGGATCGTCACTTTTCGGCATCCTCGTCCGTCAGATTTGGCTTTAGATCGCGCCGTACAGGCTAAATCGCGGGAACAGGCTGCGCTAGCCTTCTCGGGCCGCTGCTCCGGTGGTTTTTTTGGGCATCAGAGATTCAATTGGGGCTACTGGCCTACTGGGCCTCTACTAGGATCCCGGCCGACGCAAAAGTGTATTTACAACCCTAAAACAAAAACAATGGATGATCGCGACCCTGGTATCTTATGGTTGCAGCATCGCGTGGCGGCGGCTCGCCATGGATGACCGTAGTGGGTGCCGTGCCGACCGATGTGGGCTCTTGGATTGCAACGACGACTGCACTGGTATGGCACCGACACGACGGGCAGCGCCTCCCTGGTCTGTTCGGTCGCACGGACGCGAGCGGCGTGGCAGGATGGGGTGTTGCGGCGAACAGCCATGAAGTTCAATCGCGAAGGATGATTGATTGATAGGTTATTCGGCCATTAATGCCAATCGATGCTGCGGGCAGGTCAGTTTCATCGCCTATTCATATTCATGCCGATTGATTGATTGAGAGGTTAATCATGTCTCCTTATATTCATGCGAGCCTATAAAATCCCAACCTTGCCGCTTCTCCTTTCCCACTCTGCTCATTTTCACAAACCACTCTCCATCACAGGTTCGATGGGTGATCAGGGCCTGTGGGTGATGCTCAGGTCTCCAGCCGTTTCAACTCTGCTTGGTTAGAAGGTGATGCGCTGCTTCCAATTTTCAATTGTTGATATACTGATATGTTCTCTGTCTAATTCATAATTTGAAATGGTTATGGATTGTCTCCAGGTAGGAATTCGAGCTACGTACTGCTGGTTGGTTTCTTTCGTTCTTCCAGCTGATCCAATGGCTAACCGCTAACGGAGAGGTCAGTACCAGTTTCCTCTTATGCCTTCTTGCCTCATCTCACAATCTGTGCATTGTATGATTGTTACTGTTCCTGCCCTATGTAGCAGGTTATTTAGCAAGTGAAAATTGCGCAAAAGAAAGACAAATGTCGTACAAGGCGCTGATGGATCAGTGCTTCCCAGACCAAAACGAACAAAACATACAAATGTCGAACATTGCGCTGATGCGTCGACATCACAATCTGCGTATTCTGTAAATATTGTGCTTCCCAAATCAAAACGAGCAAAACACCATGGTCCTCCTTTCGATTTTTTTCCCTACATACAGCAGAGAACACGCCAATAAAAACCGGTAGGCACCACTTTCAGCAGAAAAATCCCACATATCTCATCGACTACTTCACGGTGGCCATCTTCAAGCAAGATCTTGTAACAAACTGGAAACACCGCATGATTTACTGCCAATCCTTGACAGGTCTGCGCCATTGGGAACCTGTGGTAACTGGAGACACATCACACATTGCACTCATCTATCCTTTGCATCGACGTTTCAATCAACGAGGTACATCAAATTCAGTATTACATCTTCCTTAATTAATCTTACTCCTTTTATTTTGCCTATTCTGAAGGTCACATAGAGAATGGATTTCCTGTTTGATATTGAATCACTATTAGTCTCAAATTTGGACTGAACCATCTGTGTTGCTGGCCTGCTGCAGTTCAGTTTTTTCAGGTTTCTATCATTGTTACTGAACTGATATATAAATTCATTCTCTATTCATATTTTGGAATTAAATTAGTTTCACGAATAATAACAGTCAGCTCATATTTGTCTCAAGCATAGATCTAGCATAGTTCATTCAATCATTATGTGTTTGTAACACCATAGAGGATAATATGGGATTACTACTGTGTTGCTCTGGAAACATACTTTGGCGATAACACGATGGAAAGAAGGCAAGAAAGAAGGAGGTACATCTACAGGTGGGTTTATGCATAGACTCAATAGCAAGTGGCATATATGAAGTATGCAAGTGATGTACCTGATAGACTGTATCGGTACCCAGCTTGCCTATGATCAAATATTGTATAAAAAACTTGCTAATGAATCTTTGTTGAGCGATATAGTACTTGAAAAAAGAACACTGATTTGTCCCGGGACAGAGTACTTGAAAAGAGACTGTTTTTGTCTGAAACTTCGAAAGTAGTGAGAGCGAGAGCAAGAGATTCCCCCTCCCGCCGCCACCTCAGCAGCGCCCCGCCTGCTCGTTCCCATGGTCGATCTCTCATCGACCATGCCTCCTTCTGTTGTGTCATCAACACTATCTTCAAGTGCAGGCTGTGTATGCACATATAACACTTGAAGGAAAATTGCATACAAATATGTAAAAAATACTTTATTCATCCCTAACAATTAAGAGCCAAAATAGATGGGTGCAGCTACGCGCGCCATCAATGATCTAGTTGATCCTTAGGATTACCATACTAGCACATATACCCGAGTATTCTCACGCACGCGCATATACTGGATGGGTAGTTCATGATTTGTTCCTATACTCCTCTTGCTAAAGCCAGTCCGATTGAAAGAAGGCCGATGTCTCGTGGAGCTTTCACGAACCCACGCCCTCCCCTCGCCACCATTGCTGCCACCAACCCACCCACCCCGGGGCCCAACCCACGACATGCCTCCGCGCCGATGCGGTCCGCCGTCCACAGCCCCCGCACCACCACTGAGGGGGCCGCGATTGGCACTCCCTTTCGTCTACGATGCATTTCCGGAGCTGTTGCGACCGATTTCCTCAGTGCCGCAGGAAGTGCTAATGGCGACCAGGGAGCAGTGGTGGAGGGTGTGAGCGGCCTGGATTTGGGATGACTCCTTGTCGTGGTCGATGTGCGCGAGGGAGTGGATGGAGGTGAAGCAGGCGGCGGAGGAGGAGAGCGACCCGGGCTCGAGATCTAGGGCGGAGCGTTTCGTGGAGGTCTGCCGCAGCCAGGCGAATCAAGAGCAGATGAATCTCGCAAGGAGGATTCACTTCGAGGCCACCGAGGCAAAGAGGGCGACGATGCCGCCGTTTCCTTCATCGCCGCCGATGGGATTCATGATGTGGGCGAAGGGGGAGGCGAAATCCGGGGATCAAAGGCACGAAGCGAGATGGGGATGGATCATGGGTCTGTCCACGACCAGCGTTCCGCCATATTAGGAGCCGGTGGATCCCCTGCCTTACCAGTCCCCGCAGGCGGTGAGCGATTGATTGCAATTCGTGAGTCTCTGGAGGACTGCAGGCGTGGAGATGAGAAGAGTCAGGGCTACCGGAGAGGTCCAGTGTCGGAGTTGGATAGTGCAGGTGCAGAGCTTGGTGGGGTCACGCCATTGCCGGTGCTGGACGAGTGGGGAGGATTGAGTTTCAAACCAGGCTTTGGGGCAAGCGAGGCTGGGAGAGGCTGGCTTGGTCACTGGTGGGTGGGGGCACAAGTCAGTGGGTGCGAGGCTGATGCCACCTATTTGGCCAGGTGTGGGGGGAGGACGCACTTTCCCCTTTGCCCCAACCACCACGTGCATTGTCTGTGAGAGGCTGCTGAAGAAGAGAAACCCTAGCCGGAGGAGGGTGTTGGTCTAGATCCAGAGAGATCGACTGCGTGAGAAAAGGTTCTCGTCGACTGATTGCTTCCCTGCCAGAGCTAGGGATCAAGATTTCCAGGAGGTTCTCGAGTTCAGTTGCTCGAGAGCAGCCTGGGGTGAGGAGCCAAGGCCAAACTTTGAGGAGATTTGGAAGAACAAGGAGATGGCGGATAGCAATAGGGGGAGAGGAAGGGGGAGGAGGGGCGCACGCCCACCTCCGTCGCAGATTCAAGCTCAAGGGCTGTCGTTGGATCAGGGGGGAATGCCACAGTTTGCTTATCCTCCCCCCTTTTGCCTTTGGATTTCCAGGTGCTCCCCCACCTTTGATGTTTGCTGGTGTATATCCCTATCCTCCACCTTTGTTTCCGGGCAACAAGTGCGAAAATAATCAAGGAAAGCGGGGTGATCAGCAACAGAGGTATAGACAGGGGGGCAATCAGGGGAGCCAAGGCAAAATGCAGAGTCAGAATTCAGTTCAACATAAAGAAAAGCAAAAGAAGACTCAAGAGAAGAACAATGGTGGCAGTAACTCTAGAGTGGTTGATCAGCTGAATCATCCTAAGGATTTCACTTATTACCCTCAGGTGACTTGTTATAATTGTGGTGATCTAGGGCATCACAAGGCCATGTGTGAGAAAACTAAGAAATGTTTCATTTGCAAATCTGTAGCTCATCAGGTAGATTATTGCCCCAGTGAAGGAAAGGCCACACTAGATGGCTAATTACATTGGGAGTGCAGCCCCTGGGTTAGGATTTTACCATTTGGAGATGTCAGACATGGGAGTAAACTCCATTGGGATCCTGAAAAACTGTGGGGTGGTCTTCATTGAGTCTGGTCATGTTAGCAAGGAGGAATTGGCACATGAATTTTCTAGTATCTACAAGACAAAATGGACATGGCATATTAGAGAGATTGATGAAGATTCTTTCCTAGTTAAGTTCCCACCACACATCTCAGTTCAACAGGTGGCAGGGTATCCTTGCTTTGGATTGCCTTCCATGGATGTAACTGTGAATATGGAGGTGTGGAAGGAAGAGTTAGCTACTTTGGATGAGCTAGTTGAGGTCTGGGTGCAGGTTAGAGGACTGGTGACAAAATGGTGTGAATGGACAGTTCTTGATCAATCTACCTCTGCTTTTGGTTTGTTAAAGGAGATGGACTGGGAGGGGATGTTCCAATGCTTGTTTGAGGCTGTTAGGGTTAAGATCCAGTGTAGAGACCCTACCCAGATTCCTACTGAGAGGATGTTTGAGATTGGGGGCAAGACCTTTAAAGTGCAGTTAACTGTGGAAGTGCCTCTGGTTGGGAGAGAAGTTGTTGTAGCAAAAAATGGAACTGCAAACAATGATGAAGAAGAAGGGGCGAACCAAGGAGAGAAAATGGATAATGATAAAGGACAAGTGGGCACTAGTAGTAATACCAATAACTCTGGAACTAAGAAAACACAAGGGAATACCTTGGGTGGAAAGGGTAGTAATAGCTCGGCAGGTTATCAAAGGGCTACACTTATGGAGGGGCAGCTGAATGAGGAGGAGGAGACAGCTACCAGGAGGTGTGGGAGTTTGGCTTGGACTGTGGGTCTGTCATGCCATGGGAAGATCCTGAAAAGGAAGCTACAAGATTTATATTCACTGAGTGGCAGCAAATTGAGGGGACTAAAGAACTGGAGGTGACCTTAGAGGAGCTAGCTGTGGGAAAACAAGACAGGGTGGAAACACTGAATGTTGATGAAGGGATCAACCTTCCTGATGGTATTATGCTAGAGTTTAGTCAGCTGGGAGTAGCTGATAGTACACAAGAGGAGGTTGACGATGGAGGACTAGCTGAGAGGAAAGGAAAGAAGCAGAAAGTCTGGGGGCCTGTGCAAGCATCAAGGAGGAGTGCTAGGAATATTGGGTCACAACATGTTATGGAGAATGCTAAACTGTTCTAGATGAAGAAGAATCTAGAGATTCCTACTATCAAAGGTATTGCTAATTCTAAACCTTTCAATGTTTTACCTGTAGATGAAATAGTTGATATGACACACACTGTTGGTGTGGTGATTTAGGAGAAAATGCATGATGTGCCTAGTAATTGTGTTAGGGAGGATAGTGTAGCTGATAAGAATGTAGAGGAGTATCTGGGGGTAGAAAACAGGGAAGAGGAGGCCTTGAGAGAATAAAGTGAGGACTTGGCAAGAGCATGGTCTCATGCCATTAAAACTAGATGGGGCAAGTACCCAGTTAATGGTTCCAATGAGGTACATTTTCTGGAATGCTAGGGGGATATTAACCCTGGGAGAAAGAAATGTATTGAGGACACTATTTGGCCTCATAAACAATCTATTGTTGGGTTCCAAGAGACCAAACAAAGCAGGTTTTCTAGAACTTAACTTTAAAACCTGATGGGTAATAGGAATTTTGATTGGAACTTATTACCTTCCATTGGCTCTGCTGGAGGCATTTTGGTGGGTGTAGATATAGATGCTTTTGATATTGTTAGTTGGCAGATTAAGAAGTCTACTGTTAGTGTTGTGGTGAAGGATAAGAGTAATAATTTGGTTTCTAGCTTTACTACTGCTTATGGGCCTAATTATGATGAAGAAAAGCAAGCCTTCCTTTCTGAATTACATGAATTATGCCTTGGGTGGTCTAGTCCTTGCATTATTGGAGGGGATTTTAACCTAGTCCGATCTCAAGATGATAAGAACAACGGGAATGTTAATTTAAGATGGGTAGATAAATTTAACATTTGGATTGACATGTGGTCTCTGTTGGAGATTAATATGTCTGGTAGGATGTATACTTGGGCCAACAACCAGGACAACTTGGTTATGTCTAAGATTGATAGGATTTTTTGCTCTAATGAGTTTGATGCTAGCTATCCTATGGCTAGTGCTAGGGCCCAGCCTAGAGTAGCGATTGACCATACTCCCATTGTGTGGGAGTCTGGAATAGGTCAAGAATCAAATAGGAAGTGTTTTAAATTTGAGAAATGGTGGATCACTAGGCCTGACTTTAATGATTTAGTAGTCAAGGCAAGGTCTAGTACCTGTAGCAGTGTTAGTCCTGTGGATGTGTGGCAACATAAAGTTAGAACTTTTAGGAGGCTTGCCAAAGGGTGGAGTAGGAATATAGAAGCTTTCCTTAGAAAGAATAAGAATGATCTAATGTTAGAGTATGACTTTTTGGATGTTAAAGCTAAGACTGGAGATCTCTCCAATGAGGAAAAAGATAGGATGTCTAATATTTTTAGAGAATTGGCTGAGATTTGGCAAGTGGAGGAAATTGAGGCTAGACAAAGGTCTAGAGATAGATATATCTTAGAGGGTGATAGGAATACTGCATATTTCAATGAAGTGGCAAATCAGAGGAGGAGGAAAAAACTTATTCATGTGCTAGAAGGGGATGATGGTCCCACTTCAGATCCTGTTGGGATGCAAAAAATTGATGTAGACTACTATAAAAAACTTTTTGAATGGGAACCTAGACCCAATATTAGCCTTAGTGATGACTTCTTTCAGGACAATGAAAAAGTGACTGAGTTGGAAAATTACAGGTTAGAAGCTAAATTTTCTGAAGAAGAAATTAAGGTTACTGTATTTGGGTCTTACTCTGATGGAGCCCCAGGACCAGATGGCTTGCCTTTCATGTTTTTCCAGGTGTTTCGGGATATTGTGAAAGGAGAATTAATCAAGATGTTTGATGCTTGGTTTGATGGGGAATTAGATTTATTTAGGCTTAATTTTGCTATGATCACTTTAATTCCTACGGAAAATGAGGTCAGAACTATGAACAAGTTCAGGCCTATTAGCTTACTGAATTGTTGTTTCAAAATCTTCACTAAAGTCCTCACTAATAGATTAGCTTTGATCATTGGTAGATTGATTTCTGATTTTCAGACTGCCTTTATTAGGGGCAGATATATACTAGAGAGTGTAGTTACTGCCCATGAGATTGTACATGCTGTTCATTCTTCTGGTCAGCAGGGGTTAGTTTTTAAAATTGATTATGAGAATGCATATGACAAGGTTAACCTAGATTTTGTATATGAGTAACGACTCTTAGGGGCTTTGGACCCAAGTGGATAGGTTGGATTAAGAGTCTGACAAAAAAAAGGCTCTGTTGGAGTCAAATTGAATGTAGTAGAAAGTGATTTCTTCCTCACGGGAAAAGGGCTAAGGCAAGGGGTCCTCTTTCTCCTCTCATTTTCAATTTGGTTGCGGATGTGTTCTCTAGGATGCTGATTAAAGGGAATCAAGCAGGTTTGGTGAAAGGGCTCTGCCCAAAACTAGTGAATGGGGGTGTCATGTGTTTACAGTATGCTGATGATACTCTTTTTTTTTACAAAATGATAGTAGGGTAGCTTTGAATTTGAAGTGGATTCTCACATGCTTTGAACAAGTGCCAGGCATGAGAATCAACTATCATGAATGTGCTCTGGTTCCCATTAACATGGGAGCTGATGAGCTTGGGGTTTTTGTTGATATTTTCTAGTGTGTGGTGGGTGATTTCCACATCAAATACTTGGGAACACCACTGCACTTTAATAAGCTGAGTAGAGAAGATTTGCATTTTCTGATTGATAAGATCTTAGCTAGAATTGCTGGATGGAGAGGCAAACTTTTGTCTTCTCTCGAGATGATCATTCTTATTAAATCATGTCTAGCTAGCATCCCTATTTATTTGTTGTCTTTTGTCAAATTTCCCAAGTGGGCTCCTCAACTAATTAACTCCCATATGGTAAACTGCCTATGGAGTGATAGTGAAGGGAACCATAAAATTCACTTAGCTAACTGGCCTTCCATCTGTATGAAGGAGTTTGGGATTTGGGGGTCTTAAATTTGCAGGATATGAATGTTTGTTTGATTGGTTCTTGGGTGAAGAGATATATTGCTGGCGAAGGTTCCCTCTGGAGGAAGGTGGTACATAGCAAATATAACACCAGAAGTCCTAACATCCTGTGTTGCCATGATAATAACTCTTCACAATTTTGGAAGAGTTTCATGTGGGCTTTGCAGGCAGTTAGGGTGGGATATAAGTGGGCAGTGGGTAATGGTAAACTTATTAGGTTTTGGGAAGATATTTCGCATGGGAATGCACCTCTGGCAACCCAATTTTGGGATCTTTATTACCTGGTTAATGAGAAGAATAAGACTATTGCTGAGCTCTGGGGTGGGCAAGAGCTTAAATGTACTTTTAGAAGAGTTTTTTCTGATGAACTGATGATTCAGTGGTTTGATTTTGTTAACATCCTCAAACTTACCAGGTTCTGCCAGGAAGAGGATTCTTTGATCTGGCAGTATGAATCTAAGGGGATATATTCCACTAAATCTTTGTATGCCATAGTGAACTTTAGAGGGGTGCAACCTATCTACCGGCCTGCAGTGTGGAAGGTTAAGGTTCCACCCAGAATCCAAGGTTTCCTATGCCTATTTTCTTAGAATAAGATTATGACCTGTGATAAACTGAGGAGGGGTTTGGCTAAGCCACTTGAATGTGTTCACTGTACTGAAATAGAATCAGTGTATCATTTGTGGCTAGGCTAGTTTGGAAAGAGGTTGAAGAACTGTTTGGTATTTCTATTACTAACTTTGAATCGGTTGCTAGGTGGTGGCTTTGCGAGAGAAAAAATGCTTGCATTTAAATGCGATTAACTCTGCAGTCCTATGGGGATTGTGGAACTGTAGAAATTCTTTAGTTTTTGATAGATGTTCTTGGATCTCTATGAAGCAGGTGTTTGGCTTGGTCTCGCGGTACCCGAGAGACTGAACAAAACCCTTCGAGGATCTGAGAGGAGGCAGGCTTTTGGAGTTCCAGGAATTGATATGGAGAAAACTGAAAAACCCACTGGAACTGGAGCCGAACTGAAGGAATGCATGCCCGGTTTTGGACCTTTGTCATGTGCGAAGACGGTCCGAGGCGCTGTGCATGAAGGGAGGAGCACTTTGGAGTACCAGCAGAAGAACCCTCAAGAGGCAGATGCCATCCATGTGGTCTCCTCTGGCTGGTGAGGTTTGGACCAGGTCTTCTGAAGATTGCTGGCCCTCCCGCATGCGGTGTTGTTTCTGCGGCAGTGTTCTATTAGTTTGTAGTTCTGTTTTCTTAGCCTCCTTAGCGCATAAACTTAGTGGAGAAGATACTTATTTTGGTCCCACCTGTTTTTAGTCTCCGTGTTTTTAGCTTTTTGCTGTTGTGCTACTTGGTTGGCTTCTCTTTCTTAAATGAAATTGGAGCCAGGGGGAGGCCCCTGATTTTCATATTTACTCCAATTTGATTTTTTTTCAATTTGTTTTTAAAATTTCGATCAGGTTTATTTTAATGGTAAATATAACCACGAATTAAAAAAGTTGTTCACGATTTTTTTGTAAAAATCATGAAAAAACAATGTTCATGAATTTGAAAAATGTTCCTAATTTTTTTTAAATGTTTGCAAATTCAAAAAATATTCTTGAATTTGAAAAAATGTTTGTGAATTTGAAATTGAAAAACTGATGGTGAATTCAAAAAAGTTCATGCATTTGAAATTGAAAAAATGTTCATGAATTCAAAAAATATTCATGAATTTTATAAATGTTCATGATTCAAAAAACGTTCATGAATTTGAAAAATGTTCACAGATTCAAAATAATATTTGCATATTTGAAAAAAAATCATGAATTAAAAAAAGAAAAATAATAGAAAGAGGTGAAAAGAAAGAAAAAACAAAAAAGGGGGAAAACCAGTGAAAACACAAACAGAAAAGAAAAGAAAAGAAAAAACCTTCTGGAACCTTCCCAGAACTAGGCGCAAGGCTCCAGATGCCTCCCGAAACCGGCATCCTCCGAGCAGTTAGCTTCCTCTCCAGTAATGCGCCGGCCCAATTCTAGCTCTTTGTGGGCGATCGCTGTGATAGGTATCCCAATTTTCCGGGATGCGTGCGCATGTACGCGAGGCAGTTATGCCGTGACGGCCTGGTGTGCTTGTGGCTAGTGGGCTTTGGACTGGGCTGGGCAAATCACCTATGTATAATATATATATTTTGCTAATGAGTAGGGTGGGCCATGGCCCAGTTTTGCCCTTGCAAATCTCCGCCAGTGCATAAGACATATGGCAAAATCTCAATCGACGTGAAAAGAGTTCGGCACCCTCTGTATCGCGTTGCACTATGAACATCAGCCACTTCAGTCAGCGCTCGACACGTCCTTGAGGGGGGGCGGGCCAGCGCCCTCTAGCATCACTATGCTAGTACGTCCCATCTTAAGGCCATTTATTGCAGAGGCCTACTCCTTTGGATGCATTCGCATGGCTGACCTTGTCCCATGTGATGTGCCCCTTGTTGGGCTACCCCAATTATTGGCATCAGGGTTCGATTTTTTTCTCCTCCAAACTAGATTAGTATTGCATGTACTGAAATTTGAAGACGCAAAAAAAAAAGAGAAAGGAAAGATGGTAGAGTAGAAGGTTGGTTGCTTATTTTAGTGCGTGGGCAATGAAGATTGCAACTGCTAACCACCAACTAGATTAGTATGTCTCAAAATAGAAGGCCATGAGCTGCCACTATGATTGTCAACACCATTTTTCAATGCATCTGTTGAGGTTGTTGTCGGTTGAAACATTATTAGTCGTACAACTATGATTGTACACACAAAGCTGTCGAACATTATTATTGCAACATGATACGTGGCCACATGGGTAGCGGTCTCACGGACCTCATGTACAAGGCATGAATGTGCAGCTAGTTTTTTTTTTCTTTCTAGCAAGAGCTTTGCCTTCTCATTAAGAAGAAATAGAGTTATCCAGTTACACCTCTTGGGATAGCTCGGGATCTATGCCTGCTAGGAATGGATAGCAGTTTAGTTCGCAGATCGGTCCTTCGTCCCTTCGGATGCATTTCCTCTTTTTTTTTTAGAGAGTTTTTCACTTATCAAGTTTTTTTTTGCGGGGGTATTCACTTATCAAGTTGATGTCATAAGTTACATGTGTGGGCTGTATGCATCTTGTTATGCAGAGACCAGGTGCGAACTATTGTTGGTTGTATCGCCTCGATGCGACTTATTGAACGAATGAAAGCTCCCTTTATATATAAAAAAAATGTGCAGCATACCTTATTGTGCCTCTATATGCCCAAAAGAAGGTAGCCAGTAAATCACAAAATTGATAGGAGATGGAAAAAAGACATCCTTAGATTAAAACAAACCTCCTTCGATATATGCACACTCTTTGTTCTGATTCTAATAAACTGGACATGCACGGTTTTGCCTCTTTGGACGATAATTAATCGTGCCGGGCGGTCGACCAATAAACATCAGCATTCACGCTCTTGCACGGCTAACAACGTTGCTCATTTGCTAGCTAGAGAGGCAGGCAGGGTCCCAACCAGATGTTTGGTGGGATCCTCCTAGTTTTATTGTTTCTGCACTCATTGATGATGTATCTATGATTTGATAATTAATAAAGCTAGCCATAATGACAATCTCTAAAAAACATATATCAGTTTTCGTTAGTGAAGCAACACATTCGGCAGTTAGCTAATGCTCTATACAATCAGAAAATATAGCTGGCTGCTCGCTATAACATGTTTTCATGTCATATATAGCCAATGTAATAGCCAACATGTATAATAGTTAGCTATAAAGAAGTACTACTTTTTTAATATATGGCCCATTTTTCACTCTCACAAAGCATCTTGGAGCGTGTGCTATAGTCGGCTGTAAATCTATAGCCCGCTTCTCTTCTCTCTTTTCCAACTCAGCAAAAAAATAATATTTAAATCATTGTAGCCCACTTACATCAACTTATTATACTCGCTCTAACGCAGTCCGGCCTCCCGAGGGCCGGCACTGACCACCTGCGTTGCATGGTGTTGGGACGGATGTGGGGGCCCACCCATATGCTTTGACTCGTCCTTTTTCTCTCATGTGTTCACACCGCATGGCTTCTCATGTACACACCCATAGGACAAAAAAGAGGGGCGCCCACCATGTGGCTTTCCCTTTAAGTTTTCTCTCCTTTTTTTTTCTTGAAAGTGTGCAAAATTTTGAATGTCTGAAAGTTTGGATTTCTGGAAGTTAGAATTTCTGAAAGTTTTGAATTTTTTCAAAAGTTCACAGTTTTTAAAGTTGAAATTTCTGAAACTAAAATTTCTGGAATTTCAAAGTGAATACCACAATAACAATAAAAAAACAGCGCACAAGTAAAGGGAATAGAGATGTACGGACCAGCTGTGGAGAGAACTAGCCCCAAAAGGGAATAGAGCGTACCAACCGGATCATCAGTGACAAGCTGATGTTGGACGGCAACCCGCGGCTGAACCTGGCGTCCTTCGTCACCACGTGGATGGAGCCCGATTTCGGCAACCTCATGATGGACGGTCACCACCGAGCTCTAGGTCCAGGATCTCAGATCCCAGCTTTTTTCCTTTTTTTTTTAGACCCATGGTGGTGACGGGGTACTCACCCATTTCAATGTAGTTCTTGTTGATCGAGTCCGTCATGAGCATGCCGGCCTGGGTCTCCATCCACGTGGTGAGGAAGGACGCCATGTTCAGATGCAGGTTGCCGTCCAGCATCAGCTCGTCACAGATGATCTGGTACGCCGCGTCGTCTCCGGAATCCGGCCCTGCTCCCACACACAACTACGATGGAATCAGCAACATTAGTCAGCAGATCGCGAATCGCGGCCGGCCGGTCGTTGGATGGATCATCACCGCGGGGAGCTCCTGGCGGACGTCGCACGAGGCGAAGCGAAGGGCTTCGCCCATGGCGGCGCTCGCGTGAGAGATCACCATGGCATCCGGCGCTTAGTTACTTCTCTCCGCTGCTGTATAGTGTACGCGACGCGGCGGGGGGAGAATGAAACCAAAGATCGGAGGGCTTGGCTCAGCGTATGTGGTGCTTGTATCGGTGGAGTGCTGGTGGTGGGGCTATTAAATAATGCAACGGAGCGGAGGGAACTGTGATGCGGCTACGGCCCATATGCTACTGTTCTCCGCAATGTACGCCGGGCAAACTCCGCCGCCACACCTTTCCCAACACAAGAGTGATTTTTTATTTTTTTTAGCTACTACCTCCTCCCATCTAGACCGTTCTTTTTGTCCGGGCTGCATAGGGAATTAGGGATGTGGGCCTGTATGGCAAAGTTGCAGCACGATCACTGTACACTACTCCCTTCGTTCCTATTCACATGGCGCACACATACATATTCCGAGGATCAATTTTGACCATTAATTTGACCAACAAAAAGGTGGGTTACATGTCACAAAAATTATACCATTCAATGCGTATTGAAATGTAGATTCCAACCGTATAATTTTTATGACAAAAAAATTATATATTGCTGGTGAAATTTATGGTCAAAGTTTAATCACAGAAAAGGAGAATGCCGTGTATTTAGGGACAGAGTGGGTAGTCTGGGCGGGAGACACCACATTTTGGACTGCGGCCTGTATGCTACCTTTTCCATCGTTATTCCTGCTTGTCAGGTGCACTGCTCAGCAGACTCGGCATTTTTCACCTCAAAAATTTTCACGGGAGAACTTTGGCAGTATACTGAGGAATTCTTTTTGGAGAAAATAACTTGTAGAGCTATTTTAAACAGGCTTATATAATCACAAGATGTAACCAGCACAATGATAATTGTACACTGCCTTCACGGCAACACATTTACAGTCATTTTGTACAAAATGTGATATTTCAAATAAACTCCGAAAATATCTAGCAACTACCAAAAATAGTGTGCAAAGATATGCACTCTGGTATCTTTGCTCATAATACTTGGAGCATAGGACATATCTGGTTGTGGACATACCATGGTGAACATGATAAATCCAAATGCAAACACAGATGCATATGAAACTTCAGTCATGCCTTTTTGCTCATTAGTGTCTCAGGACACCAAGTTTTGCTTAAACCTTTTCCATGTGACCTCGGCAAGAACCATTTCTTGGCTTTTGCATACTAAACCTCTTTAGTATCTCATCAATATGCATTTTCGGTTATCCCAATTAGGCGCTTCAATCTATCTTTATGCCCAATATGTATTCTGCCTAACCCAAGTCCTTTATCGAAAAACTATTTTTCAATGCAGTCCTAATCCGTGTCAAGAAATTCTCATCATTTCCAATCAACAACATGTCATACACACCGAGTATTAGAAATGTTATTGAGCTCCCACTTATTTTCTTGTAAACACAAGCATCGTCGCCATTCTGGATGAAACCAAACTCTTTTGACCATTTCTTTGAAGCAAAGATTCCAACTCCTTGATGCTTGCTTCAGTCCATAACTGGATCTCTGAAGTTTGCACACCTTTCTAGCATCCTATGGATTGTCAAAAACCCTCTGGTTCTATCATGTATACATCCTGGGTTAAATTTCCGTTAAGAAAAGCCGTTTTGACATCCATCTACCATATCTCATAACTGAAATATGCAGCAATTACTAGTATAATCCGAACTGACTTAAGCATCGCTATTGCGAGAAGATCTCGTCGTAGTCAACTCTTTGAACTTGTTGAAAACCTTTTACAACAAGTTGAGCTTTATGGATGTAAACATTTTCATCCGCGCCGGTTTATAGATTCATTTTCATTCGTTAACCTTTATGACTTCCGGAGGGTCTACAAAGTTCCAAACTTGATGGATACTATCAAGGATTTCTTGGCATTTAGCCAATTTTCGGAGTGAAATCCCATCACTGCCCCTTTGTATGTCGCATGTTTATTATTGTCTAACAACAACATCTTGCCCGCATACCATAGTGGTATGCACGAGTTTTGCCTAACCTGCTTGGTTCAGTTGCTAGTTCGACCGAAGTTTCTACATCACATGTAGGGGCTTCCGTATCAGTCGCAGTGGGAAACTTTGAAACTATTTCCGGCATTTATTTACTTTGACCTGATGGTAAAAATTCTCTAACCTCGTCGAGTTGCACTCTCATACCATAGTGGTTTTCACGAAACTCTTTCTCCAAAATTACACCATTCTTAGAAAAAACCATTTTGCCTTTGTTATAGTGATAGAAGAAATTCCCAATAGTTTGCGATAACCACCAAAGTAGCACTTATCTGATTTGGGATTTATGCGGTTGCACACTTTTTACATATGCATCACATTCACAAATTTTAAGAAAACACTAATTGGTTTGGCTTCCCATGTCATATCTCATATGGTGTCATTTCAATGGATTTGATGGCCCTCTTTTCAGTGTAAAAGCCGCAGTCTCTAAAGGATAACTCAAAAAGATAATGGCAAATTGATTAATGCCATCTTTGATCTTACCATGTCATACATGATTTGATTATGTCTCTTGGACATTCCACTCCTTAGTGGCGTTCCCAGAGGCGCAAGTTATGAAACTATTTCATGTCTCATCAGATATTCGCTAAAGTTGTAACTCAAATATTCTTTTTCACAATCCGATTGTAGAAACTTAATTTTTCTTGTTACAATAATTTTTTACTTGATTATGAAATCCTCTGAAGTTTTCAGAGGTTCTAGACTTATGTCTTATTAAGTAAATATTCACATATCTACTTAAATCACCACTGTAAGTAATGAAGTAGAGGAGTCCCCTGTGCACAACTACACTAATTGGATTTTCTGGCCATGATTTCATGTACCTGCAGTACAGATTTTGAATTTCATGCATTTAAACCCTAGAAATGCACTTAATGGCCAGAATATAGCAAACGAAGCTGGAAAAAGGCCAAAACTTGATATGTATCATATAATGGTGTATGTTGAGTTTACAAAATATTTCAAGGCTAACGGAGGAAGCAGTCCGTCACTTCGCACACAAACCTAACCGGTTCCCTCTCGAAATCTAGATCCTTCCTCGGAAATGGTCTTGTTTGTAAGCAGTCTGCGTGAGAACTTTTGTGAAACTTTCTCAAATTTTTACCACGGCCTCTAGGGGCCATATCATGACACCATGTCAAGTCTCAGGATTTTCGGGCTCCGTTTGCATTTTTTAGAATTAAAATGCCAACAAGCTTCGTCTTGGTCCCTGGTGTCTGGGAGTCCTCTTCTTCCTTGCATAAGGCCTAAACATAGGCTAATGAACACAAATAGGATTTTTCAATCCATTTCTGGCCATGATTTCATGTGGTTACAATTCAGATTTTGAATTTCATGCATTAAGACCCTAAAAATGCATGTAATGACCGGAATATAGCGAACAGACGCGTAAAAAGGCCAAAACTTGACGTGTGTGATGTAATGGTGTATGTTGAGTGTAGAAAAGGTTTGAAGGCCAACAGACAAAGTGGCCCAACACGTCGCATGCAAATAAGATTCATTCCCTCTCAAACCCTAGATCCTTTTCAGAGATAGTCTGATTTCTAAGCAGACTGAATGACAACTTTTGCGAAACTTCCTAAAAAGTTTACCACAGTCTATAGGGGCCATATCAAGACACCATGCCAAGTCTCATGATTTTCTAGCTTCATTTGTATTTTTTAGAATTAAAATGGGAACAACCTACATGTCGGGGGCCGAGTCTTGGCCCCTGGTGTATGGGACTACTCTTCTTTCCTTGCACAGGGCCTAAACATAGACTGAAGAATAGAAATAGGAATTTTCAACCCAGTTCTAGCCATGATATCATGTGTATGCAGTTCAGATTTTGAATTTCATGCATTAAAACCCTAGAAACACACTTAATGGTCGGAATATAGCAAAAGGGCTTGGAAAAAGCCCAAAACTTGATATGTGTGATGCAATGGTGTATGTTGAGTGTAGATAAAATTTCAGGGCCAACGGACAAAGTGGCGTGACAATTTTGCATGCAAACCTGACACGTTCCCTCTGGAAATCAAGATCATTCCTTGCAGATGGTCCAGTTTCTAAGCAGTCTGTGTGACAACTTTTGCGAAATATTCTCAAATTTTTATCATAGACTCTACGGGCATATCATGACACCATGCCAAGTCTCATGATTTTCTAGCTTTGTTTGCATTTTTTAGAATTAAAATGGCAATAACCTACATGTCGGTGGCCTAGTCTTTGCCCACTGGTGTATGTGACTCCTCTTCTTTCCTTGCACAAGGACTAAACATAGACTAAAGAATGCAAATAGGAATTTTCAACCCATTTCTGGCCATGATTTCATGTTCCTGCAATTCAAATTTTGAATTTCATGCATCATAACCCTAGAAAGGCACTTAATGGCCGAAATATAGCAAACGGACCCGGAAAAATCACAAAACTTGACATGTGTGATTTAATGGTGTATGTTGAGTGTAGAAAAAGTTTTAAGGCCAACGGACGAAGCGGCTCGACACTTGCATGCAAACCTGACCGGTTCCCTCTCGAAAGCTAGATCCTTTCTTGGAGAAGGTCTGGTTTCTAAGTAGTCTACGCGACAACTTTTATGAAACTTTCTCAAATTATTATGACATCCTCTAGGGGCCATATCTTCACACCATGTCAAGTCTCATGATTTTCTAGCTTCGTTTGCAATTTTTGGAATTAAAATGGCAATAACCTACATGTTGGTGGCCGAGTCTTGGCTCCCTGGTGTATGGGACTCCAGTTCTATCCTTGCATAAGGCCTAAACATAGATTAAAGAACACAAATAGGAATTTTCAACCGATTTCTAGCCATGATTTCATGTGCCTGCAGCTCAAATTTTTGAATTTCATGCATTAGAATCCTAGAAATGCACTTAATGGCCAAAATATAGCAAACGGACCCGAAAAAAGGCCAAAACTTTACATGTGTGATTTGATGGTGTATGTTGAGTGTAGAAAAAGTTTCAAAGCCAACAGACGAAGCGGACCGACACTTCGCATGTAAATCTGACTCGTTCCCTCTCGAAATCTAGATCCTTCCTCGGAGATGGTCCAGTTTCTAAGCAGCCTGCGTGACAGCTTTTGTGAAACATTCTGAAATTTTTACCACAGCCTCTTGGGGTCATGTCATGACACCATGCCAAGTCTCATGATTTTCAATTCATTGTGGCCATTATTTCATGTACTTGTAGTTCAAATTTTAAATTTCATGCATTAAAACCCTAGAAATGCACTTAACGACTTAACCCCATAGTGTCGCTATACGATCTGATGACACTCCCTCCCACGGGGTGCTACCCCTCTCCTTTGCTATACCCGCAGCCTCCGCACCCACAACCGCCAGCGTACGTGTGGCCCAGTCTCATCCGGTTGATTTGTATTTGACGAACAGAAGGACCACCTAAAACACAGATGCAACAAAACAAACGGATGGGACTGGATATATTCAATGGAGGCTTGTGAAGGCCATGTAGCACGACATCACATTTTCCGCTGAATGTACCAAGTCTCATCCGGATGATTTGTATTTGAGGAATAGAAAGAACACCTAAAACCTAGATGCAACAAAACAAATGGATGAGACTGGATATATTCAACGGAGGCTTGTGAAGGCCATGGATCATCACATTTTCTGCTGAATATACCCAGTCTCATCCGGATGATTTGTATTTGACCAATAGAAAGAACACCTAAAACACATATGCAACAGTACAAACGGATGAGACTGGATATATTCCGCGGAGGCTCAAGAAGGCCATGGATCATCACATTTTTGGCTAAATATACCTAGTCTCATCCAGATAATTTGTATTTGACGAACAGAAAGAACACCTAAAACATAGATGCAAAGGGTGGAAGGAGGGCAAAATTCTGGTATGGAGAAGAAGACATCCACTAAAGAGTCCTCACGTTATATACAGGGCCACGAGGGTAGAAGGAAAAGGGAGGGAGAAAAGCGCCAGGAAAACAATAAGCAGAAGAAAGTAGCGGAAAAGAGGGAGGGTGGGAAAGAGAGAGGGCTGGAAAGAGCAAGGGCGGAAAACAGGGGAAAGAAAGAGCAGGAAAAAAGTGGCGGGAGAGAAAGGGCGGGAAATAGTGGAGGGAGAGGAAGGGTAAGAAAGAGAGGGAAGAGAAATGGCGCGCAAGAAAGAAAATAAAATAAAAGAACACAAATGGAAGAAAAGAAAAAAATGATTACCGAGTGCTTATTATGGCCTATGGGGCACTCGCAAACAGTTTCTACATTAAAAAAAGTAAATAAAATACTTGGTCGTGTGTCTGAGCAAAGACATTCGGCAAACCTGCCCCTCTGTAACAGCGCCGTCAAGTGCGGCCGCAAGGGGCACGTGACCAGCTGTTTCCCGAGTATCCGGTCTTTGCTGAGGTGTCTTTATTTAGCCGATTGTTTTCTGCAGTGTACTGGGCAAAGACCGGCGCTTTGCCGAGTGCCATGGTTTTGCCGAGTTTTACTACATCCTTCATTCCACTATATGTACTCCCTCCATTCGGATTTGTTAGGCCGGCTGTTTTATAGCGATGCGTTTTTCTCTCGTTATGCTGCTGGTCCCGCGAGAAGAATCGGCGGGTTGCCAGTGGGTGGGCCTGCCGCCGCCAAGACGTGGCGTGTAGCCCTTTGATTCCATCAATCCGCGGTGTCTGTGGCCATCGGCGACCCTGATCCAGTCGTGCTGTGTGTATGGCCGGTGTTCCGGCGAGGTCGACGCGGCCTTTGATGGCGCGTCCATGTGCAGGGGAGTTGAAAATTGCACAGAAACCAATGGAGAGAGATCAAACAAATAAAAAGCCTGGGAATCTAGTTCCTATATATTTGTTCCCATCTTCATGTTTTCAGTTGGCCCATGACGAGATATCTGGTGAGGAGATCGATAAGTTGTCGATATATATACTAGCTGGGAGCAATGATTCCACCAACGGACGGAATGTTCAATGCACGAATTTGTGTGCGCCTAATAAATGAATTAATGGATATATAATGTCGTGTCAAACTTTAGAGTTGCTATTTTTCCAATATATATGTGCAACATGCATGAGTGAATCTAAAAGGGTGCTGTAGTAAGTTGCTCAAAATCATGGGAGGGGAGACAATTATCAAATTGCTCTATCTGGTGGACATCTATCTCGTGGACATGGACAGTGTCCTACATCACAATTTGCTCTATTCATCTAATGCATTTCAAATTCTTTTTTATTTGCGGGAAAACTTCCGATCTATTCATCTTCAATCATGGTAGTACAACGAACACCAGAAATAATAAAAATTACATCCAGATCCGTAGACCACCTAGCGACGACTACAAGCACTGAAGCGAGCCAAAGGCGCGCCGCCGTTATCGCCCCTCCTTCGTCGGAGCTGGGCAAAACTTGTTGTAGTAGACAGTCGGGAAGTCGTCGTGCTAAGGCTCCATAGGACCAGTGCACCAGAACAGCAACCGCCGCCAATCAAGAGTACCGTAGATCAGAAGGATCCAACCTGAAGACACAGGAACGAAGAAGATCGACAACCAGATCCGAGCAAATCCACCAAAGACAGATCCGCCGGAGACACACCTCCACACGCCCATCGACGATGCTAGACACACTACCGGAACGGGGGCTAGGCGGGGAGAACCTTATTCCATCTTCAGGGAGCCGCCACCGTCTCGTCTTTCTGAGCAGAACACAAATCCTAACAAAACTCAAAGAAACATCTAAAAATGGAGCCCTCCCAACAGCAAGGGCCAAGATCCACCGCCCCCCCATGGCCCTAAGGCCAACGGAGACGAGGCGGACCGGCGGCGGCGGCGGCGGGAAGCAGAGGAACCCTAATATATTTTGGGGAGCAGACGGCTGCGTGAGGAGAGCGCGACGGGGAGTTCAGCCCAGGCAGAGTTTGACGCATGAGCACCTCGCCGCCGTCGTTCTCAGAGGTGCCACGGGCTTTCGTGTCAGCCTTCTAAAGCGGCGGCGAGGGTAGAGAGGTAGGGTAAGGAGGCGACGGCCAGGTTACCGGAATCGCCTCAATGCATTTCAAATTCGTTTCTATTAAAGGCTCATATGGAACACAAGAATAGTAGAATACATGTATAGAAAAATATATGATGTTCAATCCTACATAAATCAAAACGATGCAAACATATAATAAAAATTATTCGGTTGCACTATGGGAAATACTAAAAAGGACATCATAGGTATGACCACATTCTAGAACTTTTTTTTGAGTTGAGAGTACAGAAAGCTATCCATAGGAATTTGATGTTCCCTTTCCTTTCATTTAAGGGAGGCTCTAGAGGGCTAATTCATAGATTGCAAACCTCTAAAAATCATATGAAAATCCTTTGGTTCAAAATAGCAATAAGAATGACATAGTATTGTCTACTGCATCCATGTGAGTAGCTCATTCATATAGTAGCCCGTGCGAATGCACAGCCTATAGAAAAATTTCGACGTCTCCAGTGCTCTGCATCCACGATCAACCATCAAACCACGTTTAATTGCTTCTTCCGTCAAGTCGCTGTCATCATTATCATTATGAGGTCCATGGACGAATTTCCCGGAAAAAAAATTGTTTCCTAGAAGTGGAAACCGAGATTGAGGCCGAATTTACCGGGTTTGGTTAATTCGGTGTTTGTTTCTATCATTTTGGTATGTGTTTTCGAGTTCTATGCCCACCACTACCATGTACCAAGTACCAACCATCTTGTTATATAATTAAATGTCGCAAGTAGTTGAAACGTTACTATAATTCATTAGGCGTGATAAATATGTGAAAAAAAGATGCATACAAAGATTTTCATGAACTGAAAACATGTTTTTCAGAAAAAATAATGGACCAACAGATGAGATGCGTGTGACTGTAAAGTAGTCTAACAGAAGAAATAAAGGATGAACACAACTGACAAGTACCAACAACTCAACAAGAACCAGCATGCTCTAAATGAGAACTAGCAGCCCATGTACCGTAGCAAGTAGAAGCGCCCAGGGCAGCGACCGATCCCCCATGCGGCCATGCCCAGGCAACTAGCAGCGGCGACCCACTACCCTGAGTTTCCAATCTGGAGCTTTCTGAGTTTCACGGTCGGTTTGGTTAGAACCCGATCAAACCACCAACCTGACCCGCACCAGACAAGACAGATGGTTTAGTACGGGTTTCCCGGTTTCTGGTTCAACCCGCGAGGGTGTGAGTAGCTATGGAGTTGGAAGGTGCCGGCATCGAGAGCACCAGCAAAGATGAGCGCCGCCGCGCTGGCCAGGAGTGAAGAAGCTGAGCGTGGAACATGGGATGCTGGCATGCTGCTCTGCCGCGCAGCACGCATGGATGACGAAACGAGTCTGGCCAACCTAAAACTCAAGGGCACCAGTGAGTAGCTCGTTGATAAATGTCATGGTATTCTGCTGGCAATCAAGGTGGTCCCTATGTGTCCAGAGGACATGGGAGGCGAGCGCTATCTAATGGGAGTAGCTCATGAGCCCTGCGTGGTCTGTGAAGGGGATCGACGACGCCATGAAGCGGCTATGCTACCACGATGTTAGCTTTCGAACAAAATTAGAGGGCACGAGACGTGCGCTTGGCCAAGAGATTTTTTGATCTTGTGTGTTGGTGATTTAGTCCCCACCCTTTAGTGCTTTAGTCCCCACCCTTTCGTGTTGAACCGGTACTAAAGGGGGGAGGGCTTTAGTCCCCACCCTTTAGTGCCGGTTACAGAACCAGCACTAAAGGGGCCTCACGAACCGGTGCTAAAGCCCGGTTCTGCACTAGTGCACTACCATGTACCAAGCACTTCTTTTGCAAATAAATGGCGCGGGTAGTAGAAACGTTACCATAATACATTATGCATGACAAATGTGTGAATAAAAGATGCATATACATAGATTTTCATGAACTGAAAACATGATTTCAATTCTGAGCTGTACAGTACACGAGGGACTTGATACACGTACTTAATTATACAGGACTCTTACGCACTGACTGACTCTCACACTCTGACTCGTAAGATCGAGTCTTTATTTAGGCAATTTACATATGTGGAGCGGTGACGGAGTGGAGACGATGGTGGTTGTGAAATACAAATCTGGCATGCAAGGTGACAAGCTACCACACGTTATCAACATGCTCTTTAATGGTCAGATGCATGGTGATGAGGTTCCGAAGCTGCGCTTAACCCATGGCTGTGGCCTGGGTCAACGACGTCTTCAGATGTCTGGCAGAAACAGGGAACTTGAGGTCGTCGTTGCCTAGAACATGGTGCAGTGTTTTGATTCTCCAGAAGGACATGGGCAGAGTTTTCACCTGCGTCCCTCGCACGTCCATTGTCTGGAGCTTTCTTAGTTTCCCGATGGAGTCCGGCACCGTTGTCAAGGCCGGGCACCGGACGCCGAGGTACTGTAGGTGCAGCATGTCCCCAATTCGATTTGGCAGCTTTTCGCCAATGTTGATGCCCTCCAGGCTGATGACGCGAAGGAATGTGGATTGCTTGAGCAGCTGCCTGAAGCCTTCCTTGAATTCCTGTGGTCCTGCTGCATAGTGCCACAACAAATATCCGACATTAGCCCGGTAGCTCACCTAATAATATGTAAAGAGGCGGTAGGTATTTCTTGACAAATGTGGCTCTAGTACCTTGTGCGTCATGGGAGTTGGATTCCTTGAGTCGCTGTCTGAAGCCTTCCCTTAATTCCTGTGACCCTGCAAAGTGCCACAAATACATCACATTAGCCCGTTAGCTCACCTCATATGTTAAATAGGTGGTATTTCTTGAGAAATGTGGACAGCACGGTTCGCACCTTCCATGAGCTTCGTATCATGAGCTCGACTGGGTAGCTTGGCACCTCCCATAATACCTTGTGCGTCATGGGACAACACAGTTCGCACCTTCCAAAGCACCTTTGTTTTGTACGGCATTTTGTTGTTGTTGAAAGCTAGGCGCCTCGCGCTGACTGTGACAGGTGGGTACCCACCATAGTGGGTTTCCATCAGGCCAATACGCTGCGCCTCGGACCTGAAAATCTGATGGACCCGGTCATGAATGGTAACTGATTCCACGGAGTCTGATTTCTTCTTCACCAGCTGCATAAGGCCTCGGAAGATAAACTCCTTGAGGTAGCGCTGACCCACCTCTTCCGGTTCCACCCCAGGCTGCTGATTAAGGAAGCCCTCCGCCACCCAGAGCCGCACCAGCTGGCCAGCGTCGATCGTGCTGCACTCCGGGAAGCCTGCTGTGTAGAGCAAGCACGACTTGAGATCGTTGGGGAGATCATCAATGCTCATGGACACTATCGTCATGAGCACGTCGTCTTGGTTGTTCGTCTGGAGGTACTTCGATGCTGCCTCCCACTTGCTGTGGTCCATTGTCCTCATGAGCTTGGCAAGAAGAACCACCGCTAGTGGTAGTCCCTTGGTTATAGGTTCAATTCTTTCGCGGACCGTATCCATCGTCTTTTTCTTGTAATCAGTCGGCCTGCGCCCCCCGAGGCCCAGAATCTTGTTGAACAACCTCTTGCTCTTATCTTTGAGCAGGCAACGAAGCTCGATGATGCCAACATTCTTGTCTGCACGGGGACTGGACGTCGCTGTCAGCACAATCTTGCTTCCTTCTCCGCCCTTGAGCAAATTCTGTGCAATAATGTTTTCCCCGAGCATGGTGCTGCTCATTGGGCAATCTACCACGACCAAATACTTAACTTGATCTAGATTCTTCCCACTAGGTGGCAGCTTGGAGCACTTCTTTTCCAGCTTTCTTTTTATTTCATCAGTGATGTTGCTGGTGTCTGGTGGAAAGGTCGCCCACACATGTACCTTAAATTTGTCCTTTTCATTTTCGTATGCTTTCTTTACCAGATACCTTTTCCCGAGACCACTCTCTCCAACCACATAAATCACACGGATTTCATTTTTGTGAAGGAGGAGCACATTCAATTCCTCCTTTTTATCCTTGCGTGGTACCAAGCCCAGTTGGCTTTCATCCTCCGCATCTTGCTTTTGGTCTTCCAGCGTGGCCTCTTCTTTCTTTCCTTTTCCATTTTTTTCTTTTTTGTTCTCCTCAAAGTCTATGTCGTCCCTGTTTCGGATTAAGATGTTAACTAACGCTAGTAAAACAGAAATAACCTCGTGATCTATTTAAGCAACCAAGTTAGTATTGTTAGAGCCAAATGCTAAGGTACTCCAATCTTTGGTTGTAAGTTTAAGGATGTAATTTAAATGATGTACGTAAAATAATGACTAGCTACTTGGGAGACAGAGCGAGGATTATTCAGTGCCGGCCACGCTCGCGATGAGCCTCGGTGGATCAGAGCTTATTTAGGCCGCTACGCTGGAGACGGGCCAACATGGTTTAACCTCAACCGGCATTGCCATATGGCCATCAGGATTTGAGAAACATGGAAGCCAAATCTTTTACAAATTTCCGTTCTTTTTCTTTCTTTCCAGGAACAAACCAACGCAATTAGAAAATCAGGAGAGCGGTACCCACAGGTGGGTTACGTAGCGTTTTTTTCTTTTCGTTTTGAGATAATTCATGCATATAATATTTCTCAGCCCTTATAACTGCCACGATGCAGTAGATAATCTGTTATTTTTCTCCTTCAAATTAATGTGTGAAATTTCTATAATCTTTATAATTACTGTGATAAAGTAATAATCTATGAAAGCTGATGATAAAGAATGTACTCCTGATATGTTGACAAATTTGAGTCTTGGATCGCGCAGGTTAATTCTTGCGGAAAAACCTACACTACAGGAATCGCCCTGATTGCCGAGTGTCTTTTCTCGGGCAGTCGGCAAACACCCCCTTTGCCGAGTGCTCCCAAAAATACACTCGGAAAACACCTGCTACTCGGTATACACGCTGTTGGCCTAGTGTTGCCCTCGGCAAAAGAAAACACTTGGCAAAGAGCAAACTTTGCCAAGTGTTTTTTATAAAATACTCGGCAAATAGTTTCCCTTTTTTTTTTGTCTTTTCATTTTTTTTCCTTTTTTTTCACTTTTTTTAATTTTCTTCTCTTTTTTGGCATTTAACGGATATAATTCAAATTTGATATGCAAGTGGATGAAAAAATTGGCAAAAATGGGTAGAAAAATCATATTTGTGTTCTTGAGTCTATGTTTAGTAGTTATCCCAGAAAGAAAAGGAATTCCAAACATTAGGGTGCCAAGAATCGACCCCGAACATGGACCTTATTTTTTTTAATTCCAAAAAATGCATACAAAGTCTAAAAAACATGAAACCTGGCATGGTGTCATTACATGACCTTAATAGGCTATGGTAAAATTTTGAAAAGGTTTCGTAAAAGGTGTGACATACACTGCTTAGGAACCAAACCATCTCTGAGGAAGAATCGTCGATTTGATAGGGAACGGGTCAGGTTTTAAGGCAAAGTGACTGTTTCATCATCGTTTGACATTGAAATGTTTCTACATGCAACATACACCATTAAATGTTCCATATCAAAATTTGGAATTTTTCTGGATTCGTTTGTTATATTGAATCCATTAACTACATTCCGAGGTATTTAACGGATATAATTCAAATTTAAAATACAAGTGCACGATTTTTTTTTTTTACAAAAATGAGTTGAAAAATCCTATTTGTGTTCTTGAATCTATGTTTAGGCTTTATCCAAGAAAAGAAAAGGAATTCCAAACATCAGGCTACCAAGACTCAACCCCGAATAGGGTGCTTAATGATTTTTTAATTCTAAAAAACACGCCTTTGCCGGACGGGGTATAGCCGAGTGCGCTTTGCCGAGTGTTACACTTGGCAAATCCTTTGCTGAGTGTAATTCGCCCATAGCCGAGTGCTTGCACTCGGCAAACTATACGATTCCAATAGTGCTAGAAATTACTCCATTAACTCGCGATGTATAGAAGTGCTAGGAATATTACTCCCTCCGTCCTAAAATCTAAGGCGTCAAGATTTTGGGACGGATGGAGTATTTTTTATCAATTAAAGTATTCAGTTCCAATTAGTCGCACAAGATGACAATAAAAGACATGTTGTCACGTGCGCATGGACTGGCAGACCACTGCTATATATTGTTTGCGATGTAAATTAGAAAATGACCTAAGGCACATATTAGGCACGGGTTGATCAGTTACCAGTTTTGGCGGATCGGAGGGATGGCGCGTGACGCCCTCCATGTGATCGCTTCTGTACTTCCATTGTCGCTGCGGTACTTGGCGCTGTTGTCGACAATATCCTCTAGACGCATGTTCATAGACTTGATCTTCCGGGAGAGGATGTACCGTACGCGGATCTGTGTGCCAAAGTTAGAGAAGAACATGGCGGCCGCCTGACGCCAGTCGTGAGCGAAGCGGGAGAGGTCGGCCTGCAGGAAGAAATGATCGATGGCGTCCTCGGCTGCGAAGGCTACCTCGCGCACCTGGTACGCAAGCACACGGATTTGCTGGTTGCTGTCTGACCTGCTGCGGAGGTCGGTCTCGTGCACTAGCGCATGCAGCCACATGAGCTTGTCGCGGAGGCGATCAATCTCATTGCCCACGGCGGCTAGGGCCTTCCCCTCCGTCACCGCTACCTCCTGCAGCTTGCTCAGCAGCGGACCAACAATGGCATCTGCCATCTCTCTCTCTCTCTCTCTAACGCCACTAGAGGCTATGACAACCCTCGGCTATGATTTGCTTTTGCTCCTCAAACTAGAACCACACCCCGAACAGTCACTTTTATAGGGAAAAATTGAAGCAAAGGCATCTCTTGCTTAGCAGTTCATTTATTGTACCCTCTTTTCTATAGCACACTTAGACATAATTTTTTCCAAAATTTACGGGGTCAGACCTCATCCCAAAATGCACATCTAATATTTAAATTTCTACATTACCGGATCTCAAGGATTGCATTTGGCACCAACTAGCTGTCTTACCTAATTTATATATGTTCATTCAAAGAAGACTTGCAAGCTAGACGAGTAAAGTCATTTTTGTTAACACGGCAGCAGTTGCACTAACGACTAATTGATTTGGCATGTAGCGACTTGGTTAATTCTTGCCTGTTCACTGAATCTGCACCGGGTGACATCGCGCCACCAAAACCGCGGTGCATGTGATTAGACCGATAAGAACGAGGTGCGCACTTAGTCACTAGCAGGCCTCCATGTTACTAGATGTTTCGAGCTGAGTTGCTACTATATCATCGAGCTTGATCCGAATGTAGTGGTGAATTGTATGCATCATGAAAGTAGACTTTGTTGAGTTTAGACACTTGAGAGCTGATCATATCCAGCTAGATATGACTGTGATGGCAAATACTAAAACTAAGCCACCATGTGCATCATCAAAGTTGACTTTGTTTTGCCTGACACAATCTCGGTCTACATATATGAAGTAGCTATAAGAAGTCTTGACTTCGATCAGGGTCCTAATGATGAAACTAATGTATTTGATCAGCAGATTGATCGAGTCTATGTACACGTTAACCGTATGTGAACCAAATCTCGAATTAGCTAAATCATGTATTTACAGCTAAAAGTCAATTAAGTAACAACGGAGTACTCTGCTACCTTGAATGAATTCGAGCTGCGTACCTTTGCTATTAATCCGGTAACAGATTACTGCAATGGAAATGAAACTACCACATCAAACCGAACCAAGCTGAAAGATAGGAGTTTTTCTGTACAGCCCGTATGTTTCATGTTTGCCATCGGAACACATCTTACTAAGCAGTAGCCTAGCATGGTAATTAGTATGGATTGAACAGTCATATCTTGGCACATGAAAAGAACGTAACCACCGATGGGGGGAGTTGAAAAACAACCATTGCAGACCATGTGTCGGCATGAGCTATCAGCCAGCTCTCCAACAACTGGCCGATCAATTATTAACTGTTAAACAAGAAGACCTAGCTCTGAGAAGACTAGTAATTCATTTAGGTCTGAACGTGATACACACAACTTGGCTAGGCTACCTTAACAGACTTGACGAAACGATCGAGGTCCCGATTAAAACTCAGTGCACATGCAACGAAACATCTCGATTATTGGACGGTGTCACATGGGGTTGGTTTGTCTCACTGATTGAGATTATTTGGCATTCTCACTTCTCCATGACAAGGCTCTCTTGATTATAGATACAAACAACTAATACCGCTGGTTGGCACTAGTTAATTAGTAGCTACGATTTCGTCCAAGTTGTAGCAATCTTGATCACGGTCGCATCCAAAGCAATCCATTCTAATTTCAGAATATATATATATATATATTGATAGAAAAAATTCCGACACCCAAAATACATATACGCTTAAGAGAAGGGAGAGCGGTGGATAATTAATTTGCAAGTTATTGGTGGCATGCGTCTTGAGATGCACCGGGTGGTAAAATAGTACTATACTTCATCCTTTTATCTATAACAAACTAATAATAAAGGGGCTATTGCTTCTGGCTACGCCATCAAAATTGCCTTCAAAGTTGCAAAATATTACCCACCGATGCCAGCTATAAATGATTAAAAACCGTTTCACACAGGGGAATCCCTGTCTGTCCGGCCCATGCCGTAGAAACCTTCTATACTGCGAGTTGTGAGCTCTGAGAACACACAACGCGCCGTTTGGGCCGGCCCATGTCCGGGTGGCCTATTTTTGAAATTTCATTTTCTTTTTCCATCTTTGTTTTTGTACTTTAACTAATTTGGGACTTCCAAAAAGCTCCGGAAACTAAAACTGAATTTTGAAATTAAAATGTTTAATAATTGATAACTGTTTGTGGATTCAGAAAATGCTTGCAATTTAAAAAAAAATGAAATTTTGAAAACAAATGATCGAGAAATAAAAAATTTCATGATTTTTTTAAAAGTTCATGTATTAAAAATGTTAATGAAATTGAAAAATATTTTGCCAATTCAAAAAATGTTCATGAATTGAAAAATATCCTAAAAGTTCAAAAACTGTTTGTGACTTACAAAATAGTTTATTGGTTCGCCTATTCAAAAAATTATCATGCATATCAAAAAATGCTCGTTATATCAAAAAAACTCCCTCATGTTTCTGGTAATCAATCTGCAGTCCATTCTAAAGTCAGATTTTCACTTTTTCCAGGAAACCTCCTAATGTTTTTGATAATCAATCTGTAGGATAGTTTAAAGCAGATTTTTGCTTTTGCAGGAAATCCTAATATTTGGGTTAATCAACCCGCAGTACATATCTAATGATTTTTTAAAATATCCATATCGTTTGAACTTTTGCTCCATATTTAACATTTTACATATGGATTTTGATTAGAAAAATGTGTAGAATCTGGATGGTCTATTATGTTAAAAAGGGTACAGAGAAACAAAAGTTTTTTCCTAGAAAAAGAATCAGGATGTAAAGAAGTACATTAGCGATAGGAAGCCACATGGGAAGACGTCTGTTTGGACCCAGGGCCGGTCCTGAGAATTCAGGGCCCAGGGCGAAACTAGCCCCTTTAATGTAGACACCAAAATCATATTTAATATATGTATACGTGAAATGTTATAAATAAACACAAAAATAGCAGAGGCCGTGGTACACCCCCTTTGCAAAAAAAAAAAAACCCACTAAAAATGCATCCAAAACTGAATAAGTATGTATGTATATATTACTATGAAACTTTCTCCTAAATGGGACGCAATCCCACAGTCTCGTAGATAATACTTTTGCAGCATCAAAACCACAGAATTGATCATCAAGTTAAACAAACACATTTATAAAGAATTCGACATAACTTACTGTCGGTGTACTGGAATAGGGGCCCACCAGTACCCCTTACTTGTGCACGGGCAGTAGTAGCATCTCGCGGCAAGGCTTGCCAGGGGATAGCCAGGAACGATCTTCAGGAGATTAAGAAGCCATTCAAGAACAAAGTATGTAAAACCAGGAGATCCAGGCCCCGGCAAGGGGAGCTTGCCGGGAAGATTATCCAGGGCCCACCCTGATCCTTGACATGTATCAGGCGCGGCAAGTTATCTAGCGCGGCAAGGCACTTGCCGCGGCAAGGTCGTGCTACTGTGCTGCTGCTCCAGCGTCGGTACCAGCGTGGCGCTCTGGGTCCTTCCAGGCGCGCGTGGCACTGCACTGTGTAGACAGCACCGCACTGTGGCACACAGAGATGACGGGACGCCTACTTTTCCCCCGTCCAAGACGTCCAGATACATGTATCTGGACTGCCAAGACGTGCACATTTAATGCCCTTGTCCCCTGCCGTCAGAGGTAGGTAGGACTAGTCGTCCTAGTGATGATGATTCTACTGTAGCAACTTTCCACCTCTCCATCTACTGTTTGCCACTGTTGGTAACCCCTTATTTGCTATAAAAGGAGGGCCATTGGCAACGTAGAGGGGGGGGGGGGGGGGGGGAACCGGATACTCTGGCCCAGTACTGTCTGTAGCTGCTCTATACTGTAGCGCTCCTGGAGCTAGAACACTCATCCACATAATACACCAAACCAGTAGTAGGGTTTTACGCATCCGTGCGGCCCAAACCTGGGTAAATCTCTCGTGTGACTGTCGTGTTCTTCGCTAGATCCGCTCTTCGTGCGATCCTCTCTCCCCGCCGAACGTAAAAGGGGCCCACTCTTGGACCCCATAGGTGATCGTGGATTCATCCCCGACATCTTTGGCGCGCCAGGTAGGGGTCAGAGAGGTTGTGTGAACCCGGTCTAGCGATTTACGCATTAGTTTTCGGGCCATCCTCTACGTCATGGCTCCAAAAAAGAAGATCCCGGCCATCGGTGCATCCACGTCCAACCCGCCTGTTCCCGTACAGGAGGGTGCCGACGTGATTGAGACTGCTGGAGGGACTGGAGAGCAAGAGCTCCCGATACCTCCGGCTGATCAAAACCGGACCAGCAACGCCAATCTTGGCTTTGGCGGATCTGGGAACGCAGCGCTACTCATTGCGGCTGGCCCGGCGAACTCCAGAAACGGTGTGCGCGCTCCAGGACGCCTACACCGGCCCAGACGCCACGGCCCCCGCAAGATGCCCGTAGCAGCCAGCGTTCTGACGCCTCGGGCGCCAGGCGTTCCCTGGATAAGGATCTTGCGCATCGATCTCGTGATGCGCAGGGTCATCATGCACGTCAGCCCACTGGAGGGGTTGAGGTACGGTCGCCGGGGCGTGGAGATGCTCCTTCTAACGCTGTTAGGAGTAAGAGCACCCCACGCTCCTCGCGCCACTCGTTACCTCCCTCACCAGCGGAAGCGCTGGCGCGTGCACAGCTGCTCTTGAACTTCCCTCCGCCGGCGGATAAGCTTGACGAGTGGAGGGGAACCATTCAGAGCCTTATCAGCTTCGCTGATGTTGATCCGACGCACGCTGCCAGCCAGAAGACTGGTGGCAAAGCTGTCACCGCCAGGACCGGCGAGGGGGCAACAACCGTACACTCCCCGCCAAGACGACAACGGTCGCCGACCCGTCGGAACGACGCCCGTGGCGATGATTCCACGGCATCATCTGACCCACGAGCTCGCCGTGACCAACGTCTCGTTCTTCAGGAACGCAAAGGAGAAGACGCCCGTACAACCATCGAGCGGCGAAGAGAAGCGCATCGTCAGTCCGACAAGCGCGCAGGGCCCACTGTTGACATGCGCGCGCCAGGGGATCCTGGCGACTTGCCGTACGCGGTGAGTTGTCCAGCGTTTACTCGCGAGCTGCGGCAGGTCCAGTGGCCCAACCGCAAGGCTTTCAAGCCGGATGTGCCGGAGAAATATGACGGCAAGACGCACCCATCGGAGTTCCTCAGCATTTACACCATTGCGGTGCAAGCTGCTGGAGGACGAGACGACAAGATTCTTGCTAACTATTTCCCGCTGGTGCTAAAGCGCAACGCATGCATTTGCCGGAGAACTCCATTTCTTCGTGGGCGGACCTGTGCCATCAGTTTGTTGGCGCCTTTACCAGCGGCCATCAACCTCATGGCCAGGAGAGTGACTTGCACCTCATCCCCCAGAAGGAAGGAGAGCCCCTGCGCAAATACGTTCAAAGGTTCAGCCGTGTACAGTACAACATTCCAGATGTCCACCCTGCCGCGGTCATTAGCGCGTTTCATCAGAACGTGCGTAACCGCAAGATGCGGGAGGAATTGGCCATGACCAAGGTCAGAGACATCGGCGAGCCCTATGCTCTTGCCGACAAGTGTGCACGAGCTGAGGAGGGAAGGAAACTTCCCGGCGAAGGTGTTACCGCAGGAGGCAGCTCTGAGAGCGATGGTGCCGCCCCGGCAAAGAAAGGCCAGCGGCGGAACAACAGAAAGAGAAAGGGCAAAGCTGTGCTTGCCGTTGAGCAGTCCGGCAACAGCGGCGGCGCCAAGAAGGCCAAGGTTGACAGCTCCGGCAAGGAGATTGCTGCATGCACCAACTGTCTGGCCTTGGCGGCTGCCGATAAGCAGGACGGCTCCGACAAGCAGTACTGCAAGATCCATCGTACCAAAGGGCATGATCTCCAGAATTGTCGGCGAGTCGAACAGCTTGTCGAGCAGCAGAAAGCTGAGTACGAGCACCGTGACAAGGAGAGGGCTCCAGACGGTGCTGGTGGGTCCGGCAAGAAGCGCACTGCCCGAGGGGGTCGCCGCGGCAAGGCCAAGCAGCAGCAGAAGGACAGACCTCCTCGCGGCCGTGACAAGGATGATGATGATGATCTAGACGACGAAGAATCCAGCGAGCACGAATTTCAGAAAGCCACAGAGGTCTTGTGTGTTGACGGTGGTGCCTCGTTGCATTCTTCTCACCGCCAACTTAAACAGTGGGCGAGAGAGATCAATGCAGCGGAGCCATCTGTTGACGCCAAGAAACTTCTGAAGTGGTCCGACACGCCTATCATCTTTGACGTTGAGGACCACCCTGACCGCACGACGGCAGTCGGGTGCTTGCCGATGTTGGTTTCACCAACAATCCGCAACCTCAAGGTCACAAAGATGTTAGTTGATGGTGGGGCTGGCTTGAATCTGATCTCATCAGCTGTGCTCCGGAAACTTCAAATTCCTGACGGCGAGCTCGAAGAAACCGGTACCTTTCAAGGAATCAATCCAGGAAGGAGCAAGCCGAAGGGAAAAATCACGCTGCCAGTGACGTTCGGCGGCGAGCTGAACCACCGGACCGAGAGGGTCACCTTTGACGTTGCCGATATCCCATTACCTTATAATGGAATACTTGGTCGTCCAGCACTCGCCAAGTTCATGGCAGCTTCTCACTATGCATACGACGTGCTAAAGATGCCAGGCCCGATAAGTGTCATCACTGTTCCCTGCGACAAGAAGGATGCACTTATCTGCGCCGACAAGATCTACCGGGACGCGGCTGCCGCAGCTGCCGCCAAAGCACTTGCCGCTGAAGCTCCCGGGGGGAAGAACAAGAAGAAGTCCGGCAAGAGCTCCTGTGCCCACTCCGGCAAGCGCACCTCTTCGGAGTGCTGCACTGCCGTTGAGGACGCACCAGAGAGCTCCACCGGCAAGTGCAAGAAAAACAAGGCTGCTCCGCCGGCGACAAAGAAGGTGCCCGCAAAGGAGGACGGCACTGGTGGTTCTTTCACCATCAGTGCCACACTTGACGCTAAATAAGAAAGCGCGCTCATTGCTTTCCTGCGGGTGAATGTCGATGTGTTTGCATGGCAACCGTCCGACATCCCCGATGTTCCCAGGAAAGTAATTGAGCACCACCTTGCCGTCTGTCCCCACGCGAGGCCCATCAAGCAGAAAGTCAGGAAGCAAGCTGTGGAGCGGCAAGAGTTTATCGCAGAAGAAATCAAGAAGCTGGAAGCAGCAGGGCTCGTCAGAGGAGTGCTCCATCCTACGTGGTTGGCCAATCCAGTTGTCGTGCGTAAAGCAAATGGAAAATGGAGGCTTTGTATTGATTTCACTGATGTCAATAAAGCTTGTCCCAAAGACCCATTACCTTTGTCGCGCATTGGCCAGATTGTTGACTCCACGGCAGGATGTGATTTGCTTTCATTTCTTGACGCGTACTCAGGATATCATCAAATCTTCATGGCTGAAGAAGACGAAGAAAAGACTGCATTTATCACTCCGTGTGGCACATACTGTTTCATATGTATGCCCTTTGGTCTGAAAAATGCTGGTTCGACGTTTGCGAGGGCCGTCCAAATTGCTTTTGAGCCTCAGTTGCACAAAAATGTGGAGGCCTATATGGATGATATAGTGGTCAAGAGCAAGGACAGGTCAACGCTGATACAAGATCTGGAAGAAACCTTTGCAAATCTACGTAAGATCAACTTAAAGCTCAATCTCGAGAAATGCGTGTTTGGGGTTCCCTCCGGCAAGCTTCTCGGGTTCTTTGTGTCTCAGCGTGGTATTGAGGCCAATCCCGATAAGATCAAAGCCATTGAGCAAATTGAAGCACCAAAGCGCGTCAAGGATGTACGACGACTTGCCGGCTGTGTCGCTGCTCTCAGTAGGTTCATCTCTAAGTCTGCTGAGCGCGCCCTGCCATTTTTCAAAATTTTGAAAAAGGAGGGTCCAATGAAATGGACTCCGGAAGCGGAGGCAGCGCTGCAGGACTTGAAGAGGTACCTCTCCTCTTCTCCAATACTTGTCGCACCTAAGCCGCAAGAGAAGTTGTTGCTATATTTAGTGGCAACCAATCAAGTGGTTAGCGCTGCGTTAGTAGCGGAGAGGGAGGTAGATGATGACGCAATAGCCGCGGCAGGCACGTCCGGTGACAGGCTGGGGGCTGCCCCGGCAAGCCCTGGTGCCGACAAAGATGTATCTGCGCAGTTAGGCGAAGGGGTACAAAAGAAGAAAATGGTGCAGCGCCCAGTCTACTTTGTCAGCTCTCTTCTGCAGGGAGCTAGGTCAAGGTACTCTGGTGTGCAAAAACTGCTTTTTGGCCTTCTCATGGCCTCAAGAAAGCTACGCCATTACTTTCAAGCACACGAGGTTACCGTCGTCACTCGCTTCCCGCTGAAATGGATTTTGCAAAATCCAGAAGCGACAGGCAGGATTGTCGAGTGGGCGTTGGAGTTATCAAGCTTTGGTCTCAAGTTTGAGAGTACATCAACCATACAGAGCAGAGCCTTGGCAGAGTTCGTCGCAGAATGGACGCCAACGCCAGACGAAGAAATTCCAGAGACAACTCTCCCCGGCAAGGAAACAAACAAAGAGTGGCTTATGTACTTTGATGGTGCTTTTTCGCTGCAAGGCGCTGGGGCTGGTGTGCTGCTTGTCGCACCCACCGGAGAGCACCTCAAGTACGTGATCCTAATGCACTTTCCCAAGGAACAGGCGACAAATAATACCGCAGAATATGAAGGGTTGCTTGCCGGTCTCAGGATTGCGGCAGACCTTGGGATCAAGAAGCTTATCGTTAGGGGGGATTCGCAGCTTGTCGTCAGGCAAGTGAACAAGAATTACCAATGTCCATTGATGGAAGCATATGTTGATGAAGTGAGAAAGTTGGAGGAGCGCTTTGATGGCCTGCAAATGGAGCACGTCCCACGTGCTGAGAATGACATTGCCGACGGCTTGTCGAAGCGCGCTGCACTCAAGTTATCTGTGGAACCAGGTACTTTTGTGCTCCAACTGACTCAGCCATCCGTAACACCGTCAACTGGGCAGAGCAAGAAGAGGAAGTTGACTTCCGGCAGGTATTTTCCAGCAGAGCTTCCAGAAGCCGCCGGCAAGAGGCTTGCCGGAGCCAACATTGGGCCTGCTGAGGAACGTCCCGCTCCGGCGAGGCCTCAGGCCATTGTCGTTGAAGCGAACGTTCCCGGTGAGTTCGTAGAGGAACAGCATGCTCCAGCAAAGTCCTTGACTCATGCTGTAGAAGCAGCTGAGCCCGGCAAGCTTGCCGGGGAACGACAGACTCCTGCGGAGCGGCAAGCTCTTGCCGCGGAGCCTAGTGTTCCCGCAGCAGAAGAAATGCCTTTAGTCCTCGTTGTCGAGCCTCAGGCTCCAGCATGGGCACAGCAGATTGTCCGTTTCCTTCAGACAGGAGAACTTCCCGAAGAGCAGGAAGAAGCTGAAAAAGTAGCCCGTCAGTCTAGTATGTACCAGTTTGTCGATGACATGCTGTGCAGAAAAAGACCAAACGGTGTGAAACTGAAGTGTATTCCCCGGGAAGAAGGACAGGAGCTGTTGGCAGAGATTCATGGAGGCACATGTGGCCACCACATAGGGTCAAGAGCTCTTGCCGGCAAGGGTTTCCGGCAAGGTTTCTTTTGGCCCACCGCCCTCCAGGATGCAACGGCACTAGTAACCAAGTGTGAAGCATGCCAGTTTCATTCCAAACAGATACACCAGCCAGCTCAAGCTTTCTACACAATCCCTCTCTCCTGGCCATTCTCGGTCTGGGGGCTCGACATCCTCGGCCCCTTTCCCCGTGCCGTCGGGGGCTTTGAGTACTTGTACGTTGCCATCGACAAGTTCACAAAGTGGCCGGAGGTGGAAGCAGTGAGGAAGGTGACGGCACAGTCAGCCATCAAGTTCTTCAAGGGAATTGTTTGTCGCTTTGGTGTTCCTAACAGGATCATCACCGACAACGGTACCCAGTTCACGAGCCACGCCTTCATGCAGTATGTCGAAGACATTGGCGCCAAGGTCTGCTTCGCTTCTGTTGCTCACCCGAGAAGCAACGGTCAAGCTGAAAGGGCAAATGCTGAAGTGCTGCGTGGGCTCAAGACGAGAACTTTCGACAGGCTGCACAAGTGCGGCAAGAACTGGATAGAAGAGCTGCCGGTGGTTCTTTGGTCGATCAGAACGACGCCGAATCGAGCTACTGGCCAGACGCCTTTCGCCCTAGTCTATGGAGCAGAGGCAGTTCTCCCCACAGAACTCGTATACGGGTCACCTCGAGTGCTCGCTTATGATGAGCTTGAACAAGAGCAACTGCGGCAAGACGATGCTGTGCTCCTCGAGGAGGATCGTCTTCAGGCTGCTGTGAGAGCTGCTCGCTACCAGCAAGCTTTGCGTCGCTATCATAGCCGCAAAGTTAATGCCAGAAGTCTCGAGGAAGGCGACCTTGTTCTTCGGCGCGTTCAGTCGGCCAAGAATTCAAACAAGTTGACGCCGAAGTGGGAAGGCCCTTATCGGGTGAAACGAGTCACCAGGCCTGGCGCTGTCCGTCTGGAGACCGAGGATGGTATTCCAGTGAATAACTCCTGGAACATTGAGTATCTCCGTAAGTTTTACCCATAAGGCGCGGTTGCCGGGTCCCTCCCCGGCAACCACCTTTTGTACAAGTCTTGCCACTGTCGCATGTGATCCTTTGTACAAAGCCAGGCGCAGATCCTGTGCATAACAAAGCTTTTGTGTTTCGCAGTTTTTTGTCGATTTCATGTTCACTTTTGCTTTACATGATTATCTGACGTACTGTGCAGTGCTGTTCCCCGGTAAGCATTAACAAACCGCTAAGGTTCCATATCTTCATTTTCTCTTCTTTCTTTTTCTCAAGAGACAGAAGATTCCCTCGCGCACAAGTTTGCCGGGGGGGGGGGGGAGGATGATGATACGGACCAAACGTAGTTCAAGGAAGTATTACCTTACCGGGAAGGAAACAGCGGCAAAGCAGTGGCCGGCAAACTCTTGCCGCGGGAGGACCTTGCCGCTACGAAACCAACGACAAAAGCTAAGTTGCCAAAGTCTGAGCAATCAAATTTTTTTTTTACTTTCAAAGTTGTTTTGCCTTGAACAATTTTGGCCTTTGTATGGAAAACCTGTGCGCGATGGAACCTAAGCGTAATCGGCTGCGCCTTTATTTTGTTTTGAGTCCGCTCAACAATCTAAGTGGCCGCACTGAGCGTGACAAGGTTGCTTGCCGGCAGCGACACTGCCAGCAGGCTGCTGAAGTCCCGCACCCAGCGCTCGCGTCAAAGGTGCACGCACCGGCAAGTTCCCTGTAAGCGTAGGGCAAGTACACACAAAGAAAGAAATTGTGCAGGGAAGATAACAAGCATAAAACTCCAAAATATAGCAAGTTATATTACAAGACAAGTTGCCGCAGCTCTAACAGAATGTTTCTTAACATGACTAGCCGCGGCAAGGAAAGAGAGGAATAGGTTGCCTAATTGTGATGCTCGCCTTCGACTCTCTGGATGTCGTCCACCCTCTCCACGATGGGTGTGACAAGTGCTTCAACTGGAGCAGGGTCGTATTCCTTCGGCAACTTTTTGAAGATGTTGGTGAAGTCGACGCCTGGATTCCTATACGCTATCTTCACCAACAACCTTTGGAGAACTCCTCGGCAAAGTCTGCGCGACTCGTCGGCCAGTTGAGCTCTGTGATCGTCCTGGAGTTGCTGAAGCGCTTCCACAACCCCATCGAAGAACACGGCCAGCTTGGCGCTGGTCTGCATCTTCTCTTCGGTGGGGTACCCGAAGTCTTGCACTCCCATGGCGGTCAGCTCCTTGTCGATACCTGCGGCAGCGTCGGCTAGCCTCTCCGTGAAGAGCTTTACGTTCTCCCTGAATTTGTTTTGGGCGACGGCGGCACTCTGGAGCAGGTTCCTTTCCTTCTGGAGATCCTTTGCCAGGGTCTCCTCACGCTTCCTGGCACCATCGAGTGTCTCCGACAGCGTGGTCAGCTTTAGCGTCAGGTCTTCTATGGAGTGGTTGGCGGTGGCAAGCAGTTGGGTCTTGGTGGCTATGGTGGTCTGCATCTCCGCCAAAGTGAAGGTTACTTTTTCCCTCTCACTTTCAAGCGTTGAGAGCTTCTCGCCAGTGGCTCTAAGATCGGCCTCCAGCTTCGCCACTTTCTCCTCCACTTCTTTCATGATCGCCTCCGCAGCGGCAGCAGCGTCGGTGGCCTCTTTCAATTTGCCGGCGTACTCTTGGGCCAGAGCTTCGATTTCCTCCTTGTATTTCTGTGCCTGGCCCTGGGTCCGCTCTGCAACAAGCTTTGCCACCTCTTTGTCTTTCTGTTGGAGGGTCTCGGCAAGCTTCTTCTCACGCTCGGCAAGTTCTTCCTTGTGCGCGTCAAGGTCCACCTTCCGCTGATTCAGATCGCCGGCCTGAGCAGACAACTTATTGGCAGTCTCCTCTTGCTGTTGTTCAATATCTTGCTTCATCCGGAGGAGAGCCTGCCGCTCTTCAGTCAGTTGTGCTTGCTTGACCTCTAAGGCCTTGAGGGACCGCGCACGGATGTCCGCCAGGATCTCCGCGCGTCTCTGCATGTCAGCTTCTGCCTTCTCGACAAGCGCCTCCCGGGAAGCCAGCTTCTCCCGTCGGGCGCGATGAAGGTTCAGCAATTTCTGGAGCAGTCGCTCCTCTTCAGATGTACTGCTGCTGCTGGCACCTGGCTCGTCCACAAGCTGGACCCCAGCAGCCACAATGATCTCCTCGTCCACAACATCCTCCTCGCTTGGCGCTCTGGAGCCCGCCGTCCAGGGGAGGTTGACGTAGATGTTCTCGCCAACCCGGACATACTTGCTTGTTGGAGGTGAGTCGGGCGTTGTCACCTTTTCAGCGGCAGAGGGATCTGTGGTTGAAGTAGCGCCTGGCGCTCCTGCGACCTCAGGGCCGTCAGTACGACCACCGGACCCCTCGCCGGCCTCCTCGGCGGTCTTCTGGGTGGCCTCATCTTCGGCGGCCTTGCCAGCTTCATCGGCAGGCGCCTCGGCGGCATTTTCCTCGGTGGCCTCGCTGGCCTCCTCGGCAGCCTTGGCGGCCTCTTCCTCGGCAAGCTTGTCGGCGGCAAACTTGTCGGCGGCAGCCTTGGCGTCCTCCTCTTCGGCAAGCTTGTCGGCGGCAAGCTTGTCGGCAGCAGCTCTGGCGGCCTCGTCGTCAGTGGCCCCGGTGGAGGTCTCATCGGCGGTGGAGTCAATGTTCATTGGCTCTGCCGCGGAAGGATCTGCAAACCCAAGAAATAAATCAAAAAGGCTTCAAGAAGAAGTTCGAGAAGACAAAAGAAAGAAGAAAGCAGAAAGAGTTTTGCTGCAAGCAGTTTACCTGCATCGAGCTCAGGGGCGGTGGTTTCCCCGTCTTCGGCAACATTAGTCGTCGGAGTGGGGCCACTGGTGCCAGTGCTTGCCGCCTCGGTGCTTGTCGGCACCTCCTCAATGATGGGCGCATCTGTAGAAGCCCTTGCCGGAGATTCTCTCCTTGGCGGTGTAGTCGAGGGGGGCGGCATGTTTGGGGTAGCCCCTGATGGCTCCTCGTACTGCTGCTCCTCTCCTGCACGCACAGCGATGTTAGCAACGAAGATATTCACCCCAGCGCCTGCCAGCGGAAAGTGGCTAGAGTATTTACGCTGGGGGCTGCGCTGGGGGCTGCGGCGGGAGCTGGACTCCGAGCCGGCCGGGGTGGTCTCAGGTGGGCCCCCGGTGGTTGCCGCGGGCTCATCGTCGATGATTACCACCGGCTCGCTCGTTGAGATCTTGGCCCTCTTCACCATCCTCTGTGCCAAAGTTTCTCCCCTGTGGAAACGGGCCAGAGCGCGGCAAGTGAGAAAGACAGAAAATGAAATTCTGAAAGGATGAAGATGCGACAAGAGAACTTACTCTTCTTCTTCCTCTTCCTTGCTAAGCGCGGAGAAGTCGAAATCCGCCTCTGTGCGAGGAGGGGGAGGGGGATGAGTGGGCTCTCTTGGCCGCTTGGCGGAGGCTGCAGCGGCGGTCTTAGATGGCCCTGCTCCAGCTGCCGGCGCGGTACGGGAAGTTCCCGCGGCACCGGCCGTTGCCGCGGTAGAGCGAGTCGGACGGCGCGGTGGCTGTCGGACCTCTTGCCGCTCCGCCATTTCACCGACCCTACGGAGGCGCTTCCTTACCTGAGGAGCTGGGCTCTCCGCTGACGGTGGGCTCCCGGGTTCTTCTTCGGAGGGGGAGATGCCGGAGCCCGGGTCGCTCGCTTCTCCGGCAGGTTCGCTCGCCTCGGCAACCTCGCCGGGCGCGGCAGGCTCGCTCTGTGCGGCAAGATGGGCCTGTGCGTCAGGACTTGCCGCTCGTGCCGCCTCTGCCTCCTCCACAGTATAGCCATGCTCCCCGGCCTCTGCGGCAGCCCTCGCCTCCTCGATCCTATTGGCGATGTACGCCAACTCTGCTTCGGTGGTGGCGCGGATGAGGCCCTCCTGCTCATCTTTCCTGACTGGCCTCTCCACCAGGTTATCGAAGAAATCCCGCACTCTCTCTTCCGAGGGTTCTCCCCACGTTGGGTCCAGACCGTGTGCATTCAGCAGCGGCATCATCGTGATGATACGGCTCAGCGAAGAATTGTTGCACAGCGGAACGATCTTCTGCGGCAACCGGAACCACTCGGGGTGCTCGGGGTCCCATTTGAACAATTCCTGGAGCATAGCCTCAAGCTCCAGGACTGTGAAGTTGAAATTTAATCCGGGGCGCAGCCTCATTATGTCCGCCGCGTTCTTGAACTCCCAAGCGGGCCTCTTCCTGTCCTGCAGGGGGGCGATGCGGCGACGCAGGAAATCCGCTCCGACCATTCCTACGGTGAGCCCGGCAAGTCTGAGGCGCTGGATCCTGGTGATAGCAATCCCAAGCTTCTTGTCTTCTGGATCTGCTTCGCCCCAGTCCTTGCCGCGCGCCACTGGGGCCTTGCGGGGCTCACAGAACGACAGTGGATCTTCCTCCACAATCCAACACCACTCTGCCCTCCAATCGGGCCACCTTCCGCGGAGATCTCCGTCAAGATACGTCTTCTTCGTGCCTGCCTTCGAGACCCAGGAGATGCAGCCAGAGAGAGGATCCTCCTTCTCGACGCGAGGGGCGAAGTAGTGCCTGAACAGTGCCGTGCTGGGGTTGACTCCGACGAAATTTTCGCAAAGATGGGCGAAAATGGCCATCGTCATCACCGCATTCGGCGTGAAGTCCAGCAGATGGAAGCCGAAGGTGACCATAATGTCGCGGAAGAACTCCGAAAACGGCGGGCAGAGTCCGCACCAGAAATAAGCAGCGAAGAATGGATACTTGTTTTCTGGGCCGCCGCTGTGAGAGCCAGGGAGCACGAGCGTCTTCGGATGCGCGTTCGTCCTCGTCGCCCAGAAAAGGTAGTACTTCGACCACAGCTCCTCCCGCGTGAGCGTCGGGGAGAAGACGACATGCTTCCTCCGCAGCGCCGCCAGCCTCTCCGCCTCTGCCGACTTCACCGTCTTCCCTTTGTCCCCTTTGGGGGCCATGGGAGCGGCGCAGATGGAGATCGAGGGCGTCGAGAACTCTGGTGGCAGCGGGGGAATGGAAGACCGCTCTGTTTCGACCTTGGGGAAGAAGGGGGCGGCGGCGATTTGGAGATTGGAAATGGCGGAGGTGGGTGCGTATGCCTCTGCGGGTTCCCCTTTTTATGGGGCAGGACGCGGAACCGCCCGCCTCTTCGTCATTCGAGATAACTGTGCGTGTTCCCTATGCTCCGCATTCAACGCGTGACGCATGGGGGAATGTGCGATCAAACAGCAAGTGGACGTTACGGCTTTCCCTGGCCACACATGCGCCCGTGCACTGTTTGGGCCTAGCCCAACAACGCTTGGCACCGTGTGTGGCCCAGGCCCGGGGGCTCCTGTCGGTGTACTGGAATAGGGGCCCACCAATACCCCTTACTTGTGCACGGGCAGTAGTAGCATCTCGCGGCAAGGCTTGCCAGGGGATAGCCAGGAACGATCTTCAGGAGATTAAGAAGCCATTCAAGAACAAAGTATGTAAAACCAGGAGATCCAGGCCCCGGCAAGGGGAGCTTGCCGGGAAGATTATCCAGGGCCCACCCTGATCCTTGACATGTATCAGGCGCGGCAAGTTATCTAGCGCGGCAAGGCACTTGCCGCGGCAAGGTCGTGCTACTGTGCTGCTGCTCCAGCGTCGGTACCAGCGTGGCGCTCTGGGTCCTTCCAGGCGCGCGTGGCACTGCACTGTGTAGACGGCGGCGCACTGTGGCACACAGAGATGACGGGACGCCTACTTTTCCCCCGTCCAAGACGTCCAGATACATGTATCTGGACTGCCAAGACGTGCACATTTAATGCCCTTATCTCCTGCCGTCAGAGGTAGGTAGGACTAGTCGTCCTAGTGATGATGATTCTACTGTAGCAACTTTCCACCTCTCCATCTTCTGTTTGCCACTGTTGGTAACCCCTTATTTGCTATAAAAGGAGGGCCATTGGCAACGTAGAGGGGGGGGGGGGGAAACCGGATACTCTGGCCCATGTAGCTGCTCTGTACTGTAGTGCTCCTGGAGCTAGAACACTCATCCACATAATACACCAAAGCAGGAGTAGGGTTTTACGCATCCGTGCGGCCCGAACCTGGGTAAATCTCTCGTGTGACTGTCGTGTTCTTCGCTAGATCCGCTCTTCGTGCGATCCTCTCTCCCCGCCGAACGTAAAAGGGGCCCACTCTTGGACCCCATAAGTGATCGTGGATTCGTCCCCGACACTTACTGGTTAATCCTGCTTCCGTAGACATCATCCAATACTCAATCGTGGAATACAACTACGTAAACTCTTCGTTTTCATTCAGATTTAGTAGGTGTTCTTACCTCCTCCACATTTTTGTCATGTACTGATTTTATGAATTTCTGAATTAAAAGATGTCCATTATGATCTACTACTCAGAATGAAAATGTGCTTTCGACGTATTTTGTGCTACTAACATTTGCTAAATTACGTAAGCGTCAGTTATAGCGAATTAACAAAAACATTGTGCCTCCTGACTTGCGTAAACATATCCTGTTGACTAGTACGCATCTGACTTGCTACTAGAGTGAACAGTGCTGCCGGTAAATAATTTGTAATCGAACAATAATATCACGGCTCCTAGTATTGAAGGCCAAGGGAAAATCCTGCTCGCCGTGACAGAGGGCAGAAATCTCAAACTCCATAGAATGATACAACCTCAGAAGATTAGATCAAAAAGGAGCAAAGCATTCCTTACCGTAGCCTGACGACAAGCCTACTTGCGAGCTGCTCCTTCATCGCCGCTGCTATGGCGTCGGCGGCGATTGCCCTGCTGCGATTAGGGATTGAAGTTTGGTGTGAGCGATGGGCGTCGGCGGCGGAGAAAACAAGACATTGGCTGCGTGCGTTGGGCCAGGCACAGTATCACGTTTTTTCTTTTTTCTTTTTGAGAAATCAGGCACAGTATCACGTGGATGCCATCGAAAGGAAAAGGGCCACACGACGAAGTCCTGATCGTGGGCTACCTAGCGTGGTATACCTGGGAGGGGGCCCCTTGGTTCTTGGGGGCCCGGGGCGGCCGCCCCTGCTGCCCCCCCTCAGGGCCGGCCCTGTTTGGACCATCCCATATTGTAGAATACTTCTGCATTAGCCCTCTATTGAAACTTGCGTAAATTATTGAATACTAATTGACGAGAGCAACTAACTGAAGGTTATCTCTTCCTGGGACCTCTAGCGGTCTTTTTTGGTGCCCTTTGAGCACGTCAAGTGGTGCGTCTAGCTGCCGCCACATGTCACATGTTGGTCACTCCCTCTGAATTTTCTTAATATTGTTTTAGCATTTTACATGTTTTTTCTATTTTCTAGATTTTTGGTTTCCGTCTTGTTTTCTCTAAGTTTTGGAGAAAAAAATTACAAACTTTTTTTGCGAAAATTAAATTTGTGCTACAGATTAGCTTTTCGTAGAGGCACATATTTGCTTCCGTGAGAAGCACTCTCTGTCTCTCAAAAAATAAATTCCGTGAATTTTTTTTTTTTTGCTTCCACTAGAAACACATATTTGCTTCTCGTGGAGGCATAAATTTTCTTCCACGAGAAGCATAACTATGCCACTCGGAAGAGGAAAAAATAATGATTTTTTTGTGCTTCCACAAGAAGCATAGTTGCTTCCATGAAAAGGGAAAACAAATTCGTGTTTTTTTTTTGCTTCCACGAGAAGCACATGTTTAGTTTTTTCATGGAGGCAGCTGTTCCTCTCGGAAAGGAAAAAATATCTGAATTTTTCTTTGCGTGATTTTTTTCGTGAAGGTGCATAATTGTTCCCACGAGAAGCACAATTGTGCCTCTTGTAAAGGGAAAAAAGTGGAATACCATGCTTCTGGCTCTGGTTTTCTCCTTCTGGTTTTTCTGTTTTTTCATGAAAAAAAGTTTGTCGAGGCCTATTAATATGATAGTTTCGAAGATCTTGACGCACGAAATCTACAAGTGAAAAATATTTAGGATTTGGACACATAGTTCGAGAGATAAAAACTTTTTGAACAAACCAACCTACGAAAAAAAGGGAAAACTCCCTTGTTGCTACAAGTGGCACATATACGCCACTTGCAAATGCCTGAGAAGGTGGGATTGACCTTTGCAAGGGGTACCCCTTAACTAGTCATTTAGCTAATTGACGCTCGCTGCGTCAAAATGCCATTGTTTCGCACAGGATAGCTCATGTATGATACCTTTTAGGTCGGCCCATTTTGGGAGAAAAAGTACTACAGATCCCAATTTTGGAAACCTTCCAAGAAGATTTGTTCCCCTTTTTTGTTCTATATCATTTTTTAAAATTTCCATGGAAGATGTTCATGGTTAAAATATAAATCTCAACTTCAAAAAATACTTGCATTTTAAAAAGTATTCAAATTTATTCTTATTTTTTCTTAGAAATATATTCAATAAATATTGAAATTTTCAAAATTGTTCAATTTTTTTTTAAAATGTTCTGAGTTTAAAAAGTGATCGCAGTTTTATATAAAAACGACCAAAGTGCTGAAAAAAATCAGTCGCTACAGTAGATCATCTTGCCATAGTGCCTTGCTGATGAGCCGACAGAGATGTGGATGCCCTTGTGCTAAAGGCCAACAATTTTACGCCACTTGTGATGAATAGGCATTCCCATTGATGAAGAGAATTCCTTGCGAGTGGAATTTTGAGCACAAGCACGTCGTTTGCTATAGATGGGCAAGCCAATCTCCTAGGTTCTAGCTGGCTATTTTTTTCTCTAAGTTTATATTGTACTGAATAGTCATCTTTAGAAGCATTATCCAAGAAGCTTCTGGTATTATTAAGAATGTAGTTTTATTTCATAATTAATTAAATATAAATGTAACAAAATTTTAAAATGTGTATAGTTTTAATAAAGATGGAAAATGTAAACAATATTAAAATTGAAAAAATGATCAAGAGTTTTTTTAGAGAGTGTTCACGTTTCGCCATGTTAAATGGTGCGACAAATATTACGAAAATGTGTTTCTCATTCTGCTTCCGCAAGGAATGTCACATCTTAAACGTGGTGAGCGAGTATGGATGGATGATTCCGATTCCTACCAGCCAGCATAGCCGCGGCATAGACACTGAAGGCAGAACCAATAAAATTGATCATCACTTATCAAAAGTTCAACAAGAAATGACCGGTCTCCAAAACTTTGACTAAGTCTACCCCTATGGTCCAATGTTGGCCTCTCTCGCATTGAGCTTGGCCATGGAAACACAACCTACCTTGTAGTCTAGAAAAGAAAACTTTGCAACATTGTGAGCGAAAACACTTTGCAGGGTAAACATTGGGTCTGGAATTATTTACCTTTCCTGAGCTCCTCATCTGTTAAATTTGAGACACAGAGCAGGGGTCTGGAATTTTCTTGTCCTCATTTCGATCGATCCATGATACCAACGCACAGAGCTCCCACCATTGCTCTGTACCATTGAACACTAGTACTACTAGATCTAGCAACCAGATCTCAAGGAAATTGCATTGCATTTCTCACTAGTAATAATACATCCCTGCCTAATTACTATCACTCTATTAGTTCAGTTAGCCCATGGCACAGGCTCGTCTTTCTTGTCCCTGATTAGTGACGCGGTTTGGCACTAGTTGACTAAGCTAGTAATGCACCCAACAGTTCGCAAGCAGCCCTCGCAGAAAAATTATAATTATTACTATTACTTAAGCAGATTACTAATGTCCATTGCCTCCATCACCAACCAAACACGCCCCTGTTCTCTCCCGGCACGTTCCGATGCCGCACTTTTCCTACTTTTCTTGCCTGCCCAAGGTACTAAACTATCTGCCTTCCCTAATTACTGTATTAGTTAATCCATGCCACAGGCAGCCTTTGTCGTCTCGGATGAACCACAAGGTTTGGCACTGGTTAACTAGCTACCAATGCACCCAACAATTGCTTAAGCGACCCTCGCAGAAACCTTGCAGGATGATTCGGTCCGGTTTTTTGTTCTATATCATTTTTTTTTTAAAGTTCAAAAGAAAATGTTCACAAAGTTAAAGAGGTTCGACCATTTCTTCATTGACCATTAGCTAGCCTTAAGCACCACTGGCCTCTGAATTTTTGGGTCGTTGCTACAGATATCTTCCATCTCGATTAGCTTCTTCAAAACAGATCGGTCTACTTTTCTGACTGAATCCTCTTGACCACATTTATTCTGGCTTAGTTGAGTTCTACCACCACCCCTGCATCCTGGTTATTACCATCAGTTGCAGTTAATTTTATGCGCTGGTTTTTATTCAATTAATTTGCTGCGACGCCTGATAATATTAAGTGTACATCAGCTCAAGTCTTGGGCGTAATCACGTATGCAATCTGTTTAGTTTTGCCAGACCTGATTTGACCATATTCGTTAATGTCGATTTCGCACTGATTTGTTAGTTCATTTTCCAGCGATTCTAGCACCTAGATTGCAAAACGTTGATACTTGATTTCTCTTGGTGGAAAATTGGGCAAGGGCCTTTTAGTTTAATTTTTTTGTTTCGATGAGTGGGAGTTGGAAAATAATGTGATCTGGTTGGAAACTGGATATCTGTCCTGTCATTTCTCATTTGTAGAAGCATTTTGAGAAATAAACTACCTGGATAGCACATCTCAAGAAAGATAAGCGCACTGCATCTGTCACTAATTACTCACTGTATTAGGCTCGTCTTCGTCGTCTTGGACTAATGACGCGGGTTCAGTTTCGCACCAGTTACCTAGCTACCAATGCATTCAGCAATGCTTAAGCATCCCTCGCAAAACGAGAAAACAAATGTTGCTTAAGTAGATTAGTAGTAATCCGGATGGTCCACACGCTCCATCAAGGCCAGATCCAAAGTACATACTTACCTCACCAACCAAACACGCTCTCTCCGGGCAGTTGGCCTCGTTCCGATGTACACTTTTTCAGCTTTTTGTGCCTTCCCAATGAAAGAATTGAGATGTGGAAGCGTATGCCTTTCCGCAGGGACGCGTGCATGTTTATATAGCTCAACAAGTTACACGATCGGCAGGTAGTTGGTAGTCTTGACCCATACTCCAAGCTATACATGAGATGTGATCATATCTACTCTAACTACCTGCCTAGATTTACACAATACGCACGCGTACACGATCGTGACACACATGTCACGTTACACAGATACAAGCCTATCTTTTAACATCCTCCCTCAATCTCAACACATCAAGGTTTAGATTGTTTCTGAAGGCTTGAAGCTGTTGGACTTGTAGTGGTTTGGTAAAACCATCAGCTACTTGATCTCCGGTTGGAATAAACTTTATCTCTAACTTTCTCTGAGCAACTCTTTATCGAACAAAATGAAAATCAATCTCTATGTGTTTTGTTCTTGCATGAAACACAGGATTTGCAGAAAGATATGTTGCTCCTAAATTATCACACCATAGGCGTGACACATGTGGTCTATAGACACCCAATTCATCAAGTAGTGTTTCCACCCACATTACCTAAGCAGTAGCATTTGCTAGTGACTTGTACTCTGCCTCAGTACTGGATCGTGAGACAGTTGCTTGTTTCTTTGCTTGCCATGACACAAGGTTGGAGCCAAGAAACACTGCAAAGCCCCCTGTGGACTTTATATCATCTGGGCATCCTGCCCAGTCTGCATCAGAGAAGGCACTTACTGTAGTTGATGGAGACCTGCATATATTTAGTCCAACTCCAGTACTTCCCTGAATGTATCTCAGTATTCTTTTCACAGCTGTCCAATGTAAAGAGGTTGGTGCATGCAAGAACTGACAAACCTTATTAACTGAGAAAGATATGTCAGGTCTTGTCAATGTAAGATATTGAAGTGCTCCAACTATACTTCGGTATTTTGTTCCCTCTTCTGGACTTAGCAGTTTGCCCTCATTCAATGACAACTTTTCTGTGCACTAGTAGAAAACAGGGCTTTGGTTCAGTCCTGCCTAGCCCATTAGTCCCGGTTCAGTCACGAACCGGGACCCATGGGGGCATACATCCCGGTTCGTGCGCCCAGGGGGCCGGCCGGGCCTCGTGGGGCATTGGTCCCGGTTCGTCTGGACGCTTTTGTCCCGGTTCCAGACACGAACCGGGACCAATGGGCCTCGCTCCTGGCCCACATCCATTCGTCCCGGTTCATGGCTGGAACCGGGACCAAAGGAGGTCCTTTAGTCCCGGTTCCAGCCACCAACCGGGACCAATGAGGTGCCTATATATACCCCCTCGCCCGCAAGCAGAGCACTCCACTGCTCTGTTTTTTCTGGCCGGCTAGGGGAGGGCTTTGTGGTGTTCTAGCTCACCTCCTATGCACATGAGGTGTTCGATGAAATGCTCGAGCCACACTACTTAAGCTTTCTTCTCTCCAAGCTCGACCTCCAAGCTCCATTTTCCTCAAGATTTGTCTAGGTTTAGCGGTCCGTCACGCCTCGTCCCCGTCTTCACCGCTGTCGATCGCCCGCGCCGATCTCGTCGCCGGCACCACCGTGGTGAGCCTCTTGTTCTTATCTTCATGGCTGGAACCGGGACCAAAGGAGGTCCTTTAGTCCCGGTTCCAGCCACCAACCGGGACCAATGAGGTGCCTATATATACCCCCTCGCCCGCAAGCAGAGCACTCCACTGCTCTGTTTTTTCTGGCCAGCTAGGGGAGGGCTTTGTGGTGCTCTAGCTCACCTCCTATGCACATGAGGTGTTCGATGAAATGCCCGAGCCACACTACTTAAGCTTTCTTCTCTCCAAGCTTGACCTCCAAGCTCCATTTTCCTCAAGATTTGTCTAGGTTTAGCGGTCCGTCACGTCCCATCCCCGTCTTCACCGCCGTCGATCGCCCGCGCCGATCTCGTCGCCGGCACCACCGTGGTGAGCCTCTTGTTCTTATCATCTTTCTAAAAGAGAAAAATTCTTACTTGTATGATTTAGATAGATACTTGTATAATTTTCTTACTTTTTTTATTGTTTGTTATTATATAGTGCGATGGTTTTGGTATCCGGCCCCGTCGGCCCTCGTCCTGTCTATGATTCGGATGTGGTATATATTATATTTTATAACTATTTGGTTCATTTATTGTTTATGACAGTTATGCCGACCAACGTGACATAGATTTTTTTATCTAGGAGGTATGTGAACCGGAAATTCCAACCGACCCTATTATCGAGAGGTTAAATTTAGTTGAAGAAGAAAACAATTACTTGAAGGAAAAATTAAAAAAAAATTGAGGAGGAGAAGATGATATTGGAGTTGCATGTTGCGGATGTCATCGATGATCACAAGATCAAGATGGTTGCAATGCGCTTCAAGATTAGAAAGTATAGAAAATATGCCATTCATACCGAGTCTTGGTATCATTATGCCGTTGGATCAATTGTTACCTTGGTTGCGATTATGATCGCATTTGTTGTTGCATTGAAATGTTTTACATAGCTTCAATGTATGGTTTAATTAGATGCTCTGGAGAGCTATATGTTGTTCAATGAGAACTATGTATGTACTTTGGTTTTAATGTGATGATGAACTTCTATTAATTTGGTCACTTATCTATTCATGATATTCTGTAATGGTTTTTGACACACTTAATTATATATAATGCACGCAGATGAACCGGCAATGGATGTACGGTGACAGACGCACCTTCGAGTACATTAAGGGCGTGCATAATTTTCTCGAAGTGGCTGAGGCAAACAAGCAGAATGGTTTTATGTGTTGTCCATGCCCTATATGTGGGAATACGAAGTCTTACTCTGACCGGAAAATCCTTCACACCCACCTGCTTTATAAGGGTTTCATGCCACACTATAATGTTTGGACCAAGCACGGAGAAAGAGGGGTTATGATGGAAGACAGCGAAGAAGAAGAGGATGATGACAACTATGTGCCCCCTGAATACGGTGATGCTGTAACGGGGGAAGCTGAAGATCAAGAGGAACCAGACGATGTGCCCGATGATGATCTCCGCCGGGTCATTGTTGATGCAAAGAGACAGTGCGAAAGTGAAAAGGAGAAGCTAAAGTTCGATCGCATGTTAGAGGATCACCAAAAAGGGTTGTACCCCAATTGCGAAGATGGAAACACAAAGCTCGGTACCGTACTGGAATTGCTGCAGTGGAAGGCAGAGAATGCTGTGCCTGAAAAAGGATTTGAGAAGCTACTGAAAATATTGAAGAAGAAGCTTCCAAAGGATAACGAATTGCCCGACAGTACGTACGCAGCAAAGAAGGGTCGTATGCCCTCTAGGATTGGAGGTGCAGAAGATACATGCATGCCCTAATGACTGCATCCTCTACCGCGGTGCGTATGAGGATTTGAACGCATGCCCGGTATGCGGTGCATTGCGGTATAAGATCAGACGAGATGACCCTGGTGATGTTGACGGCGAGCCCCCCAGGAAGAGGGTTCCTGCGAAGGTGATGTGGTATGCTCCTATAATATCACGGTTGAAACATCTGTTCAGAAACAAAGAGCATGCCAGGTTGATGCGATGGCACAGAGAGGACCGTAAGAAAGACGGGAAGTTGAGAGCACCCGCTGACGGGTCGAAGTGGAGAAAAATCGAGAGAAAGTACTAGGAGGAGTTTGCAGGTGACGCAAGGAACGTATGGTTTGGTTTAAGCGCGGATGGCATTAATCCTTTTGGGGAGCAGAGCAGCAATCACAGCACCTGGCCCGTGACTCTATGTATCTATAACCTTCCTCCTTGGTTGTGCATGAAGCGGAAGTTCATTATGATGCCAGTACTCATCCAAGGCCCTAAGCAACCCGGTAACGACATTGATGTGTACCTAAGGCCATTAGTTGAAGAACTTTTACAGCTCTGGAATGGAAATGGTGTACGTGTGTGGGATGAGCACAGACAGGAGGAATTTGACCTGCATGCATTGCTGTTTGTAACCATTAATGATTGGCCTGCTCTCAGTAACCTTTCAGGACAGACAAACAAGGGATACCATGCATGCACGCACTGTTTAGATGACACCGAAAGTATATACCTGGACAAATGCAGGAAGAATGTGTACCTGGGGCATCGTCGATTTCTTCCGACCAACCATCAATGTCGAAAGAAAGGCAAGCATTTCAAAGGCGAGGCAGATCACCGGAAGAAGCCCACCATGCGTACCGGTGATCACGTACTTGCTATGGTCAATGATTTACACGTAATCTTTGGAAAGGGTCCCGGCGGACTATCTGTTCCGAATGACGCTGAGGGACGCGCACCCATGTGGAAGAAGAAATCTATATTTTGGGACCTACCCTACTGCAAAGACCTAGAGGTCCGCTCTTCAATCGACGTGATGCACGTGACGAAGAACCTTTGCGTGAACCTGCTAGGCTTCTTGGGCGTGTATGGAAAGACAAAAGATACACTGGAGGCACGGGAGGACCTGCAACGTTGGCACGAAAAAGACGGCATGCCTCCAAAGAAGTATGAAGGTCCTGCCAGCTACGCTCTTACCAAAGAAGAGAAGGAAATCTTCTTTGAATGCCTGCTCAGTATGAAGGTACCGTCTGGCTTCTCGTCGAATATAAAGGGAATAATAAATATGGCAGAGAAAAATTTCCAGAACCTAAAGTCTCATGACTGCCACGTGATTATGACGCAACTGCTTCCGGTTGCATTGAGGGGACTTCTACCGGAAATCGTTCGATTAGCCATTGTGAAGCTATGTGCATTCCTCAATGCAAACTCTTAGAAGGTGATCGATCCAGAAATCATACAAGGCTAAGGAGTGATGTGGCGCAATGTCTTGTCAGTTTTGAGCTGGTGTTCCCACCATCCTTCTTCAATATCATGACGCACGTCCTAGTTCATCTAGTCGACAAGATTGTCGTTCTAGGCCCCGTATTTCTACACAATATGTTCCCCTTTGAGAGGTTCATGGGAGTCCTAAAGAAATATGTCCGTAACCGCGCTAGGCCAGAAGGAAGCATCTCCATGGGCCATCAAACAGAGGATGTCATTGGGTTTTGTGTTGACTTCATTCCTGACCTGAAGAAGATTGGTCTCCCTCAATCGTGGTATGAGGGGAGACTGACTGGAAAGGCACGCTAGGAGGGGACTCAATAATATGCAGGGACGGGCATTCTTGGTCTCAAGCACACTACATAGTTCTACAGAACTCTACCTTGGTGACCCCTGTAGGGTAACGCAGCAGAAAACAAAAAATTTCCGACCTACGCACCAGCCCAGGACCACTATGGAGACTGCATACAAGGTTTGATCATTTTCGTTACCGACTCGTAGCGCAGCAGAAGTAGAGTCGATGACGATCGGCGGTGCAGATCCCCGCAGCTAGGATTTACAACCTCCCAACCGCGAGGATGTATACCCTCATCTGCTCCTCAGACAGCCCTCCGGGAGGCGGTCGGACAGTCCCCCGGACGGTGTCGCGGACAGCCCTTCGAGAGGACCTTCGAAGCTCGAACGGTCACTCGGACAGCCCTTTGGGAGGACTCACAGAACTCGGACCGTCACTTGGACAGCCCTTCGGGAGGCACTCTCAAACAGCCCCTCGGGCATTAAGATCGAAACTACGACCTCTCTACAGAGTTGCACACATACGGTGTCATCTATCCGGCAGGGCTTCGCCGTCCAGAACTAGTTCCCACCGGAACCCAGACAGCCTTTCGGCTCTACGAAACTCTTTTCGTGGGAGGGAGAGAGAAGCCAGATTATTGCATGGCACTTGTATGTGAGAAGGGATCAGTGTGGAGGGCTGCCCCTCCACCTCTATTTATAGGAAATCCCAAGGGGTAGGGTAGTTTTTCACAAAAACCCAAAAACCACATGAATGGAGTCCTTCCACAAGGGCACAAGTGTGAAACCAAGAGACAAGTGGGGGCTCCAAGGAGGAGCCCCATTGTGGCCGGCCAACACCTTGTAGGGGCCCCCCAAGGGGGCCTCATCCATCCATGTCACTCCCAAAAATATCTTGGGACAAAGCCCAAAATAATGGCTTTCCAAAAAGTAACCCAAAAAGCACTTTCACTATTCATGACGACATTTTTCAGCGTCCGTTCGAACTGAAAATATTTATGTGGGCTTAGAACATTTCCAGTACCCACTAAAAGAATTTTCAACGCGTTCTGGAACAATTCCAGTTTAGTGATTTCATCTGCGAAAAGCATCTGAAGCGGTTCCGGCAGCTCCGGAACATTTCCGGTTTTTCTTCCAGAAAATTCCCAAAAGTTTCCAGAATGATTCTGGCACCCTCCAAGAATTATCAGGCATATGCCGAAACCAATTTGACTTAATGGTGTCCTCTGAAACAACTTTTCAGTTTCACCGAAACTCATCCGATGTTCTCTCTGCGGAACTTTTCCGCTGTCCGAAACTTTTTCGGTGTCCGAAACTTTTTCGGTGATTTTCTCTCAGACTCCCTATCTAGTATTCAGCAGATAGATGACCCTTAAGCGTGTGACCCTATAGGTTCGGTGAAGTATAGACATGACACGGAACCCCTTCCGATCAATGATCAACATCGGAGCCGTGGACACCCATATTGACCCCTATACCCACACGAATGAATATTTGAGTGAACCTCCAGTTGCCGTGTGCTATTCCTGTTGCTTCGCGATATGTTACAAATACCCGAGGTGAGACATGTTGGCATTCTCGTGGATCAACAACTTGTCCACTATGCCAGTTACCTCGTTACCGGTATTGTTCTTTTTTCTCGTTACCGTGTTCTGGCATCCCTGTGATCAAATCACCCTGTGTCTGGCCAGACGATGATGGATACCGTAACACCGAGAGGGCCCAGAGATATCTCTCCATCGTCGGAGGAGCAAATCCCAATCCTGAGCTATCAAGCTACTTGACATACTTTCCCATGAACCCGTAAGCCGCCGTAATAGCCATCCATTTACGGATGACGTTTAACAAACTCCAAAGTTCATGAATCAAGCATGAAGAAACTCGATACTCTCATGGTCTAAGGAATTATGCAAAAATTAACCATCTCTGTGTTATTAACCATAAACTTATGACGAAAGAATCTCATAGCATAACATCAATTTGGGTCGATTCAACACAAATGTTCTGCTAACATTGTGCCCTCAAAATTGCCGGCATAGTCATGCCCATGATCAGGAAAACAGGATCATCATGCAATACTGGAGCCAGTCATAGAGGCTTGACTAGGAATACATTTTACCGTTTATTATTCCACACGTGCATATGAGTCTTCCTCCAAGCCTCGTTTTATTTGTAGACTCGAGAACCATAGCAGTTATAGCATGGAACATAAACCTAATTATGAACAGGGAGATAATCAATAACATTTATTATTGCCTCTAGGGCATATCTCCTACAGACTCCCACTTGCACTAGAGTCAATAATCTAGTTAATGCTAATGCACTTTACACCTGTGGCACACCGGTGTAAATATGCTTCGCATGTGGTATAGCCTGATGTCCAACGGATCTGACGACTTCAGCTCCGTGTGTATCTTTGCGTATCCTCGCGTTTTCACGCTTTCACAAAATTCATATTTTGTGTGGACTTGGCTTCGTATGTATGTGAATCACAGGTCGAACCTGGATTCCTCAGACAGAGTTATGGAGCAACTACCTGCAGTAGTGTCCCATTGACCAAAGCCTTCATGGAACCATACTAAGTTCATGAAAGAACTATATGATTCAGCATCTTGTTTGTCGCTTTTAAAAGCGGCAACATACTTCGCCTCTATTATAGAATTCGCCACAGTAACTTGTTTGGAACAATTTCCAACTACCGTGCCACCATATTGTGTGTTACATAAAACCCTCAATTTAAATCGAAAATCGCTTGGAGCATGGATGAAGACTGTATCGATGTAACCTTTTACAACGAACTCTTCATGATCTCCGCTTGCGAGAAAACATGTCATCGGTGCTACTATAGTACTCAATGACCCTTTTTCACTGTTGTCCCATGATCAGAACTTTTGATCACTTTGGTATCTATACTCGCAACACCTTGGGAGTATCGGACATATCTGGTTATTTTTACATACCATGGAATACATGATTAATCCAAACACGAAGGTGTGTGGAATCTCCATCATGTATTTCGCTCATCAGTGTTTTTTGGGACACTGAGTCTTGCAAAACTCTTTCCTTGTGACTTCGACAAGAATCACTCCTTGGCATTTTAAATGCTAAAAAGTTTTAGCATCTTGTCAATATGTATTCATTGCTTAGCCCCATTAGGTAAATCTATCTCCATAGATCATCATGCCTAATATAAAGGCTATTTAGCCCAAGCACTTCATCAAAAAACTATTTTCAAATGAAGTCCTAATTCGTGTCAAGAAATTTATTTCCAATTAACAATGTGTCAAGCACACAACGTTTTTAGAAATTTTATTATGCTCCCACTTACTTTCTTTAATCATAAGCATCTTCGTTACCCATTGATGAAGTCAAACCCTTTTGACTACATCAAAACACGAAGATTCCAACTCCATTTTGCTCTCTTCTGTCCATCGCTGGAACTCTGAAGTTTGCATACTTACTAGCATCCTCTGGACTGACAAAATACCTTGGACTGTAACACATGCAAGTCCTTGGTTTTATTTCCATCAGATGGAAATCCTTTTGTCATCCTTTGTTTCATATCTCATGATTGAAATATGCATCAATTGCTAGTTCAACCCGAACCGACTTTAAGCTTCGCTATGACGAAACAACCTCATCATAGTCAACTCCTTGAACTTGTTATTGCAACAAGTCGAGCTTTATGGATAAAACATTTTATCCACATCAGTTTATAGTTCCATAAAAGTTCGTTAGACTCCAAGTCTTCCGAAGGGGTCATCAAGATATGACCTTGAATCATTTATATGGAAACTATCTCGGATTATATTGGCATTTAGCCAATCCCGGAATCAGGGCCCATCAACGCTTCTTTGTGTATCGTAGGTATACTATTGTCTAACAACAATATCTCGTTTGCGCACCTGAGAGGTTTGCACGAGCCTTGCCTACGTGGTTCAGCTGCAAGTTCGACCGAAGTCCATACATTTTATTGTAGAGACTTCCGTATCAGTCACAGTAGGAAACTCTGGAATTACTTCCAAGGTTCCTTTCCTTTGACCTGATGACGAAGATACTGGTTATCTCGTCGAGTTGCACTGTCCTCCCACTCACCTTTTTGAAAGAACCATTTTCTTCAAAAAGCATACCGTTCTTTGTGGCAAAATCCTTTGCCTCGGTATAGTGGTGGGGGAATACCCAATTACTTGGGATAACCTACAAAGTAGCACTTGTCTGATTTGGAATAGGTTTGTAACCTTTTACACAAGCCCCATATTCCAAATGTTAAGAAAAGATATAACATGGTTGGGCGTACCATACCATGGCGTCATTTCAACAGACCCGATGGAGCTCTTTTCAGTGTAAAAGCCGCAGTCTCTAGAGCATCACTCTTTTAAAAGGGATAATGGCAAATTTATTTATGTCATCTTTGATCTTACCATGTCATAAATGGTTCGATTACATCTTCATGGACTTTCCACTTGCAGTGGTGTTCCGGGAGGTGCAAGTTATGAAACCCCTTTCACAACTCATCAGACATTCGCTAAACTTGTAACTCAAATATTCTTTTCTGCAATCGAATTGTAGAAACATAATTTTCTTGTTACAATAACTTCTACTTCATTTTGAAAACCTTTCGAATGATTTCAAAAGATCCAGACTTGCGTCTCATCAAGTAAATATCCATATATCTACTTGAGTCATTTCTGATGATAGATAAATCCACTACCAACAACATTTATTGGACTACACACATCAAATGTATGATCACCAATAAGTTTGTCGTTCGTTCCTTATGGCCTGTGAACGGTATTTTAGTCTCTTCACTTTTCGGAGGAAAGTTGCAAGTGTCAGATGATTCAAAATTAAACGACTTCAAAATCCATCATAATGGAATTTTTCCTTGTGGGTTTCTCCAATGTGACCAAATGCAGTGCCACACTTGTGTGGTATTCTTTTAGTCTTGCGACATTTAGCGTCAGTGTTATGGATGTATCATATTACCATCAATATTCATAATATACGTCCCATCGAGAATGGAAGCACGACCCTTCATGTTATTCATAATACTGAACAACAATTGTTATTTTTATGAACAACTCTTTTGCAACAAACATTGTGCAATGGGCTAGAGTGTATGAAACTCTAAAATGAATTATGAAAGTAAACCCAGAGGTAATGTATTATTATCAATATTCATAACATACATCTCATTCATAATGAAAGTATGGCCCTTGTGTTATTCATAACATCGAACATCAAAAGTTCTCTTATGAACAACCTTCTTGCAAGATACCTTATGCAATGGGCTAGAGTTTGTGAAACTCTAAATGAATTATGAAAATAAATACAGACGGTAACACACCGATGGAAGGTATAGTAATATTTACTATGTTCCCTGTGTATACCTAAACCTCATTCCTAGCTAGTCTTTCGGGCCATAGTAGTTCTTACATCGAGTTGCAACAAAATGCAATCGAGCGGGTATCTTTGTGATTAACTCACAATACCCAAGAATTAGTGATTAACATGTTTAACCATAATTCCCAAGAACTATATCTTTGACCAGCCTTCTATACATCAAAAACTTGTATGACATTCATACATGAGCTGGATATTCCAGTCTTCTTTCATTTGACCTTTATACTTATAACAGTTTAACTTTTAGTATTTCTCCTACTTCCAGAAGAAGCACCCAACTTAAGAGTGGCGTTAGCCCCGGACTTCCTAGGCGTGAAAGTTTCACTAACACCCTTCGGACACTTCCTTTCTATTTAAGTTGTTGTTTTATTCACCTTTCATCATATGACAAGCGTTCTCCTGGATCCCTCTCTTATCAGTCTAATGCATAGTAAACTCCTTTACTAATAGTTTGCAAACAAACATTGGTTTGGATATCTCATATCTTTTAGCTTTTGTCTATCTCTGAAAAAGATTTTCAGATTCCATGAATATCACATAACTATCCAAACTTTTGAAGTTCGGGTCTCATGGAAGCAAACATATTGCACTTGACTGAAAACGGAATTCTAGCTTTTGGATCGAAGGACGAGAGTCACATGATCCATAGCATAAGCGAGAGAATACCGAAAGTATGCGATAGGACAAAGTCCTTCTCGGCACTCTTGAGGACAATCCTCACATTACGTTACCAACCATAAAGATTTAACCAGATATTTAACAGCTATTCAAAATTAATAGGGAAGGTGGAAACGCGAGCCATTATTCTACAACTATTATGCAAATAATACTTAGACAGTGTTCAAAATTAATTGCACTGAGAATTAAAAGAATTAATTCTACAGTGCGCTCCCACTCAAATCAATATCTCTCATAATTGATTGTGAGTGATTCAAGATCCGCATTTCAATTCCATGCCATTGATGTGGACATCACTGATGACGAGAATTTCAATTGGTGGGCAAACATGCCGATCACATCTCTATGTGACTCCTGTTCATCTTTCGATGGGCGTGTTCCGAGCTCAGGACGATCAAGACAGAACGTCAAGACAACCAAGTGATCTCGCTGCGAGGTCTGACCTCACCCGCCTCACACTTCCCAAATCGTTCGTACCCATGTGGACATGGCGCACCCCGAAAAGTTAGGTGCCGTGACGGTGCTACACTTGGGAGAACACTAACTACTTGATATTTTTGTGAGAGATCACCCTAATAAAAGCGACTACTGCGCAATCAAGAAGGGTGCATCATAAGGGATAAACATCTCAGGCAATTCATAATGGCATGATATGGTATAGCCCTTTCTGACGGAGAAGTATTTCATTTCTTCGTCTTCGGCATTCGCGTCGGTGTTCAACTTGTCGATGCACCAAATAATATTGCTATCTCTATAGCTAATAAAATAATGCATTACAACAAGGTTGACACGCAGGTCATTAAAGTGCAATCATATGGCTCCAGCCATCATGCCGAATCATGACACGCAGGTCATGTTAATAAATTTACATTATATACGCATGACCCCCGTGCAGATCATATCCGCATTGCCCTTTCGTCTGCGAAATTTCATCTTTCTTTTTAACTACGATGGAATTCAATGAACTGTTAGCACTTCGTTGATCAATCAGGATCGCGGATTGCCAGAACATTGAAACTCCACCATACTGTTATCAAGATCAGAAATATGCAAATTCCAGGGAAGCAACAAGAACATCGGGTAACAGATTTCATCTGTTACCCGCACAAATAATTTTCAGTAATAGAACTCATCTACTACCTAATTACATTGTGCAAATCTGTTACCCGCACAAATAATTTTCAGTAATAGAACTCATCTACTACCTAATTATATTGTGCAACACCCATACATTACTATGTATTCTAGATCGCAACCTGCATCTACGCATAGCACGGCTCTTGATGCCACTGTAGGGTAACGCAGCAGAAAACAAAAAATTTCTGACCTACGCACCAGCCCAGGACCACTATGGAGACTGCACACAAGGTTTGATCATTTTCGTTACCGACTCGTAGCGCAGCGGAAGTAGAGTCGATGACGATCGGCGATGCAGATCCCCGCAGCTAGGATTTACAACCTCCCAACCGCGAGGATGTATACCCTCATCCGCTCCTCGGACAGCCCTCCGGGAGGCGGTCGGACAGTCCCCCGGACGGTGTCGCGGACAGCCCTTCGGGAGGACCTTCGAAGCTCGAACGGTCACTCGGACAGCCCTTCGGGAGGACTCACAGAACTCGGACCGTCACTTGGACAGCCCTTCGGGAGGCACTCTCAAACAGCCCCTCGGGCATTAAGATCGAAACTATGACCTCTCTACAGAGTTGCACACATACGGTGTCATCTATCCGGCAGGGCTTCGCCGTCCAGAACTAGTTCCCACCGGAACCCAGACAGCCTTTCGGCTCTACGAAACTCTTTTCGTGGGAGGGAGAGAGAAGCCAGATTATTGCATGGCACTTGTATGTGAGAAGGGATCAGTGTGGAGGGCTGCCCCTCCACCTCTATTTATAGGAAATCCCAAGGGGTAGGGTAGTTTTTCACAAAAACCCAAAAACCACATGAATGGAGTCCTTCCACAAGGGCACAAGTGTGAAACCAAGAGACAAGTGGGGGCTCCAAGGAGGAGCCCCATTGTGGCCGGCCAACACCTTGTAGGGGCCCCCCAAGGGGGCTTCATCCATCCATGTCACCCCCAAAAATATCTTGGGACAAAGCCCAAAATAATGGCTTTCCAAAAAGTAACCCAAAAAGCACTTTCACTATTCATGACGACATTTTTCAGCGTCCATTCGAACTGAAAATATTTATGTGGGCTTAGAACATTTCCAGTACCCACTAAAAGAATTTTCAACGCGTTCTGGAACAATTCCAGTTTAGTGATTTCATCTGCGAAAAGCATCTGAAGCGGTTCCGGCAGCTCCGGAACATTTCCGGTTTTTCTTCCCGAAAATTCCTAAAAGTTTCCAGAATGATTCTGGCACCCTCCAAGAATTATCAGGCATATGCCGAAACCAATTTGACTTAATGGTATCCTCTGAAACAACTTTTCAGTTTCACCGAAACTCATCCGATGTTCTCTCTGCGGAACTTTTCCGCTGTCCGAAACTTTTTCGGTGTCCGAAACTTTTTCGGTGATTTTCTCTCAGACTCCCTGTCTAGTATTCAGCAGATAGATGACCCTTAAGCGTGTGACCCTATAGGTTCGGTGAAGTATAGACATGACATGGAACCCCTTCCGATCAATGATCAACATCGGAGCCGTGGACACCCATATTGACCCCTATACCCACACGAATGAATATTCGAGTGAACCTCCAGTAGCCGTGTGCTATTCCTGTTGCTTCGCGATATGTTACAAATACCCGAGGTGAGACATGTTGGCATTCCCGTGGATCAGCAACTTGTCCACTATGCCAGTTACCTCGTTACCGGTATTGTTCTCTTTTCTCGTTACCGTGTTCTGGCATCCCTGTGATCAAATCACCCTGTGTCTGGCCAGACGATGATGGATACCGTAACACCGAGAGGGCCCAGAGATATCTCTCCATCGTCGGAGGAGCAAATCCCAATCTTGAGCTATCAAGCTACTTGACATACTTTCCCATGAACCCATAAGCCGCCGTAATAGCCATCCATTTACGGATGACGTTTAACAAACCCCCCAAGTTCATGAATCAAGCATGAAGAAACTCGATACTCTCATGGTCTAAGGAATTATGCAAACGTTAACCATCTCTGTGTTATTAACCATAAACTTATGACGAAAGAATCTCATGGCATAACATCAATTTGGGTCGATTCAACACAAATGTTCTGCTAACATTGTGCCCTCAAAATTGCCGGCATAGTCATGCCCATGATCAGGAAAACAGGATCATCATGCAATACTTGATCCAGTCATAGAGGCTTGACTAGGAATACATTTTACCGTTTATTATTCCACACGTGCATATGAGTCTTCCTCTAAGCCTCGTTTTATTTGTAGACTCGAGAACCATAGCAGTTATAGCATGGAACATAAACCTAATTATGAACAGGGAGATAATCAATAACATTTATTATTGCCTCTAGGGCATATCTCCTACAATCCCGTATGTCGATGAACACAAGAACATTCTGCGCTCCAAACACCCGGAGCAGCGTGACGACTGGATTACATGTGAACACATCAGGACTCTCGGCAGTTGGTTGGAAACACGTCTCAGAGGTGACAACACTGTTTCTGATGAGCTGTACTCGTTGTCCAGGGGACCATCTTCGACTGTATTGACTTACAAAGGATACGAGATTAATGGGAATACATTTTACACGATCGCCCAAGATCAAAAGAGCACCAACCAAAACAGCGGTGTCCGCTTTGATGCAGCAACCAAGAGGGGAAAGGACACATATTATGGTTACATAGTGGACATATGGGAACTTGACTACGGACATGATTTTAAGGTCCCTTTGTTTAAGTGCAAATGGGTCAATCTGTCAGGAGGCGGGGTACAGGTAGAGCCACAATACGGAATGACAACAGTGGATCTGAACAATCTTGGGTACACAGACGAACCATTCGTCCTAGCCAATGATGTGGCGCAGGTTTCCTATGTGAAGGACATGTCTACCAAACCGAGAAAAAGAAAAGATAAGGAAGCGAATACATCATACGATGAGCCAAAGCGCCACATAGTTCTTTCAGGGAAAAGAGACATCGTGGGAGTGGAGGGTAAGACAGACATGTCCAAAGATTATGAAAAGTTTCATGAAATTCCTCCCTTCAAAGTCAAGGCTGACCCAAGCACCCTGTTAAGCGATGAAGAATATCCATGGTTACGGCGCAATAAGCAAAGGACACAAGCAAAGAAAAAGTGAAGACAGATGAAGTCAGAAAGGATTGAAAATTGATGATGTGGCTTTGAAAAAGATTGTCCATTTGTAACAGAAAAAGTGAAAAATGAAATCCCTTTGTAACAGTTGAGTTTTCGTCCGAAACCCTGATACTTCGAAAGAGATTGTCCATTTTGTACACGAAGTGCATCCAGTTTTTGCCGTAACCCTCTCAACTTTTTAGCACATGCTATGTGGGTGAAATGATGATATCATGCCAATTTTCAACCTCTTCGGAGTTCATTTGAAGTGCTTTTCAATTTCAGGGTAATTTAGCTAAAAAAATCAGTAAATGCATGAAAAATAACAGATGAAGTCAGAAAGGGTTGAAAATTGATGATGTGGCTTTGAATGGTTCATTTTGAACACACAAAAAGTCTGGAGTTCAAATAAGTTCAAAAAAATGAAATCCCTTTGTAACAGATGAGTTTTCGTCCGAAACCCTGATACTTCGAAAGAGATTGTCCATTTTGTACACGAAGTGCATCCAGTTTTTGCCGTAACCCTCTCAACTTTTATGAAACTCTAATTGCAAAAATAATAAACTAAAAGAATGAACTAGAAAACTTTAATGAAACTCTAATAGAAAAAAGAATGAACTAGAAAACTTTAATGAAACTCTAATAGCAAAAGGAATCAACTAAAATTTATGCAACTAAAATTATCATTGAACAGGAGATAATCAATAACATTTATTATTGCCTCTAGGGCATATCTCCTACAGACTCCCACTTGCACTAGAGTCAATAATTAGTTAATGCTAATGCACTTTACACTGGGCACACGGTGTAAATATGCTGCATGTGTTATAGCCTGATGTCCAACGGATCTGACGACTTCAGCTCCGTGTGTATCTTTGCGTATCCTCGCGTTTTCACGCTTTCACAAAATTCATATTTTGTGTGGACTTGGCTTCGTATGTATGTGAATCACAGGTGTCGAACCTGGATTCTCAGCAGAGTTATGGAGCACTACCTGCAGTAGTGTCCCATTGACCAAAGCCTTCATGGAACCATACTAAGTTCATGAAAGAACTATATGATTCAGCATCTTGTTTGTCGCTTTTAAAAGCGGCAACATACTTCGCCTCTATTATAGAATTCGCCACAGTAACTGTGTTGGAACAATTTCCAACTAACGTGCCACCATATGTGTGTTACAAAAACCTCAATTTAAATCGAAAATCGCTGGAGCATGGATGAAGACTGTATCGATGTAACCTTTTACAACGAACTCTCATGATCTCCGCTTGCGAGAAAACATGTCATCGGTGTACTATAGTACTCAATGACCCTTTTCACTGTTGTCCCATGATCAGAACTTTTGATCACTTTGGTATCTATACTCGCAACACCTTGTGGAGTATCGGACATATCTGGTTATTTTCAATACCATGGAATACATGATTAATCAAACACGAAGGTGTGTGGAATCTCATCATGTATTCGCTCATCAGTGTTTTTTGGGACACTGAGTCTTCAAAACTCTTTCCTTGTGACTTCGACAAGAATACTCCTTGGCATTTTAAATGCTAAAAAGTTTTAGCATCTTGTCAATATGTATTCATTGCTTAGCCCCATTAGGTAAATCTATCTCCATAGATCATCATGCCTAATATAAAGGCTATTAGCCCAAGCACTTCATCAAAAAACTATTTTCAAATGAAGTCCTAATTCGTGTCAAGAAATTTATTTCCAATTAACAATGTGTCAAGCACACAACGTTTTTAGAAATTTTATTATGCTCCCACTTACTTTCTTTAATCATAAGCATCTTCGTTACCCATGATGAAGTCAAACCCTTTTGACTACATCAAAAACACGAAGATTCCAACTCCATTTTGCTCTCTTCTGTCCATCGCTGGAACTCTGAAGTTTGCATACTTACAGCATCCTCTGGACTGACAAAATACCTTGGACTGTAACACATGCAAGTCCTTGGTTTTATTTCCATCAGATGGAAATCCTTTTGTCATCCTTTGTTTCATATCTCATGATTGAAATATGCATCAATTGCTAGTTCAACCCGAACCGACTTTAAGCTTCGCTATGACGAAACAACCTCATCATAGTCAACTCTTGAACTTGTTATTGCAACAAGTCGAGCTTTATGGATAAAACATTTTATCCACATCAGTTTATAGTTCCATAAAAGTTCGTTAGACTCCAAGTCTTCCGAAGGGGTCATCAAGATATGACCTTGAATCATTTATATGGAAACTATCTCGGATTATATTGGCGATTTAGCCAATCCCGGAATCAGGGCCCATCAACGCTTCTTTGTGTATCGTAGGTATACTATGTCTAACAACAATATCTCGTTTGCGCACCTGAGAGGTTTGCACGAGCCTTGCCTACGTGGTTCAGCTGCAAGTTCGACCGAAGTCCATACATTTATTGTAGAGACTTCGTATCAGTCACAGTAGGAAACTCTGGAATTACTTCCAAGGTTCCTTTCCTTTGACCTGATGACGAGATACTGGTTATCTCGTCGAGTTGCACTGTCCTCCCACTCACCTTTTTGAAAGAACCATTTTCTTCAAAAAGCATACCGTTCTTTGTGGCAAAATCCTTTGCCTCGGTTATAGTGGTGGGGGAATACCCAATTACTTGGGAAAACTACAAAGTAGCACTTGTCTGATTTGGAATAGGTTTGTAACCTTTTACACAAGCCCCATATTCCAAATGTTAAGAAAAGATATTAACATGGTGGGCGTCCATAACATGGCGTCATTTCAACAGACCCGATGGAGCTCTTTCAGTGTAAAAGCCGCAGTCTCTAGAGCATCACTCTTTTAAAAGGGATAATGGCAAATTTATTTATGTCATCTTTGATCTTACCATGTCATAAATGGTTCGATTACATCTTCATGGACTTTCACTTGCAGTGGTGTTCCGGGGAGGTGCAAGTTATGAAACCCCTTTCACAACTCATCAGAATTCGCTAAACTTGTAACTCAAATATTCTTTTCTGCAATCGAATTGTAGAAACATAATTTTTCTTGTTACAATAACTTCTACTTCATTTTGAAAACCTTTCGAATGATTTCAAAAGATCCAGACTTGCGTCTCATCAAGTAAATATCCATATATCTACTTGAGTCATTTCTGATGATAGATAAATCCACTACCAACAACATTTATTGGACTACACACATCAAATGTATGATCACCAATAAGTTTGTCGTTCGTTCCTATGGCCTGTGAACGGTATTTTAGTCTCTTCACTTTTCGGAGGAAAGTTGCAAGTGTCAGATGATTCAAAATTAAACGACTTCAAAATCCATCATAATGGAATTTTTCCTTGTGGGTTTCTCCAATGTGACCAAATGCAGTGCCACAACTTGTGTGGTATTCTTTTAGTCTTGCGACATTTAGCGTCAGTGTTATGGATGTATCATATTACCATCAATATTCATAATATACGTCCCATCGAGAATGGAAGCACGACCCTTCATGTTATTCATAATACTGAACAACAATTGTTATTTTTTGAACAACTCTTTTGCAACAAACATTGTGCAATGGGCTATGAGTGTATGAAACTCTAAATGAATATAGAAAGTAACCCAGAGGTAATGTATTATTATCAAATATCATAACATACATCTCATTCATAATGAAAGTATGGCCCTTGTGTTATTCAAACATCGAACATCAAAAGTTCTCTTATGAACAACCTTCTTGCAAGATACCTTATGCAATGGGCTAGAGTTTGTGAAACTCTAAATGAATTATGAAAATAAATACAGACGGTAACACACCGATGGAGGTATAGTAATATTTCTATGTTCCCTGTGTATACTAAACCTCATTCCTAGCTAGTCTTTGGGCCATAGTAGTTTTACATCGAGTTGCAACAAAATGCAATCGAGCGGGTATCTTTGTGATTAACTCACAATACCCAAGAATTAGTGATTAACATGTTTAACCATAATTCCCAAGAACTATATCTTTGACCAGCCTTCTATACATCAAAAAATTGTATGACTTCATACATGAGCTGGATATTCCAGTCTTCTTTCATTTGACCTTTATACTTATAACAGTTTAACTTTTAGTATTTCTCCTACTTCCGAAGAAGAAGCACCCAACTTAAGAGTGGCGTTAGCCCCGGACTTCTAGGCGTGAAAGTTTCACTAACACCCTTCGGACACTTCCTTTCTATTAAGTTGTTGTTTTATTCACCTTTCATCATATGACAAGCGTTCTCCTGGATCCCTCTCTTATCAGTCTAATGCATAGTAAACTCCTTTACTAATAGTTTGCAAACAAAACATTGGTTTGGATATCTATATCTTTAGCTTTTGTCTATCTCTGAAAAAGATTTTCAGATTCCATGAATACATAACTATCCAAACTTTTGAAGTTCGGGTCTCATGGAAGAAACATATTGCACTTGACTGAAAACGGAATTCTAGCTTTTGGATCGAAGGACGAGAGTCACATGATCCATAGCATAAGCGGAGAATACCGAAAGTATGCGATAGGACAAAGTCCTTCTCGGCACTCTTGAGGACAATCCTCACATTACTCCAACCATAAAGATTTAACCAGAATATTTAACAGCTATTCAAAATTATAGGGAAGGTGGAAACGCGAGCCATTATTCTACAACTATTATGCAAATAATACTTGACAGTGTTCAAAATTAATTGCACTGAGAATTAAAAAAATTAATTCTACAGTGCGCTCCCACTCAAATCAATATCTCTCATAATTGATTGTGAGTGATTCAAGATCCGCATTTCAATTCCATGCATTGATGGGACATCACATGATGACGAGAATTTCAATTGGTGGGCAAACATGCCGATCACATCTCTATGTGACTCCTGTTCATTTTCGATGGGCGTGTTCCGAGCTCAGGACGATCAAGACAGAACGTCAAGACAACCAAGTGATCTCGGTGCGAGGTCTGACCTCACCGCCCTCACACTTCCCAAATCGTTCGTACCCATGTGGACATGGCGCACCCCGAAAAGTTAGGTGCCGTGACGGTGCTACACTTGGGAGAACACTAACTACTTGATATTTTTGTGAGAGATCACCCTAATAAAAGCGACTACTGCGCAATCAAGAAGGGTGCATCATAAGGGATAAACATCCCAGGCAATTAATGGCATGATATGGTATAGCCCTTTTGACGGAGAAGTATTTCATTTCTTCGTCTTCGGGATTCGCGTCGGTGTTCAACTTGTCGATGCACCACAATAATATTGCTATCTCTAAGCTAATAAATAAGCATTACAACAAGGTTGACACGCAGGTCATTAAGTGCAATCATATGGCTCCAGCCATCATGCCGAATCATGACACGCAGGTCAGTTAATAAAATTACTATAACGCATGACCCGTGCAGATCATATCCGCATTGCCCTTTCGTCTGCGATTTCATCTTTCTTTAACACGATGGAATTCAATGAACTGTTAGCACTTCGTTGATCAATCAGGATCGCGGATTGCCAGAACATTGAAACTCCACCATACTGTTATCAAGATCAGAAATATGCAAATTCCAGGGAAGCAACAAGAACATCGGGTAACAGATTTCATCTGTTACCCGCACAAATATTTTCAGTAATAGAAATCATCTACTACCTAATTACATTGTGCAAATCTGTTACCCGCACAAATAATTTTCAGTAATAAACTCATCTACCTAATTATATTGTGCAACACCCATACATTACTATGTATTTAGATCGCAACCTGCATCTACGCATAGCACGGCTCTTGATGCCACTGTAGGGTAACGCAGCAGAAAACAAAAAATTTCTGACCTACGCACAGCCAGCCCAGGACCACTATGGAGACTGCACACAAAGGTTTGATCATTTTCGTTACCGACTCGTAGCGAGCGGAAGTAGAGTCAGATGACGATCGGCGATGCAGATCCCCGCAGCTAGGATTTACAACCTCCCAACCGCGAGGATGTATACCCTCATCCGCTCCTCGGACAGCCCTGGGAGGCGGTCGGACAGTCCCCCGGACGGTGTCGCGGACAGCCCTTCGGGAGGACCTTCGAAGCTCGAACGGTCACTCGGACAGCCCTTCGGGAGGACTCACAGAACTCGGACCGTCACTTGGACAGCCCTTCGGGAGGCACTTCAAAAAAGCCCTCGGGCATTAAGATCGAAACTATGACCTCTCTACAGAGTTGCACACATACGGTGTCATCTATCCGGCAGGGCTTCGCCGTCCAGAAATAGTTCCCACCGGAACCCAGACAAGCCTTTCGGCTTACGAAACTCTTTTCGTGGGGGAGGGAGAGAGAAGACGATTATTGCATGGCATTGTATGTGAGAAGGGATCAGTGTGGAGGGTGCCCCTCCACTCTATTATAGGAAATCCCAAGGGGTAGGGTAGTTTTTCACAAAAACCCAAAACCACATGAATGGAGTCCTTCCACAAGGGCACAAGTGTGAAACCAAGAGACAAGTGGGGGCTCCAAGGAGGAGCCCCATTGTGGCCGGCCAACACCTTGTAGGGCCCCCCAAGGGGGCTTCATCCATCCATGTCACCCCCAAAAATATCTTGGACAAAGCCCAAAATAAGGCTTTCCAAAAAGTAACCCCAAAAGCACTTTCACTATTCATGACGACATTTTTCAGCGTCCATTCGAACTGAAAATATTTATGTGGGCTTAGAACATTTCCAGTACCCACTAAAAGAATTTTCAACGCGTTCTGGAACAATTCCAGTTTAGTGATTTCATCTGCGAAAAGCATCTGAAGGGTTCCGGCAGCTCCGGAACATTTCCGGTTTTTCTTCCCGAAAATTCCTAAAAGTTTCCAGAATGATTCTGGCACCCTCCAAGAATTATCAGGCATATGCCGAAACCAATTTGACTTAATGGTATCCTCTGAAACAACTTTTCAGTTTCACCGAAACTCATCCGAGTTTTCTTCTGCGGAATTTTCCGCTGTCCGAAACTTTTTCGGTGTCCGAAACTTTTTCGGTGATTTTCTCTCAGACTCCCTGTCTAGTATTCAGCAGATAGATGACCTTAAGCGTGTGACCCTATAGGTTCGGTGAAGATAGACATGACATGGAACCCCTTCCGATCAATGATCAACATCGGAGCCGTGGACACCCATATTGACCCTATACCCACACGAATGAATATTCGAGTGAACCTCCAGTAGCCGTGTGCTATTCCTGTTGCTTCGCGATATGTTACAAATACCCGAGGTGAGACATGTTGGCATTCCGGGATCAGCAACTGTCCACTATGCCAGTTACCTTTACCGGTATTGTTCTCTTTCTCGTTACCGTGTTCTGGCATCCCTGTGATCAAATCACCCTGTGTCTGGCCAGACGATGATGGATAAGTAACACCGAGAGGGCCCAGAGATATCTCTCCATCGTCGGAGGAGCAAATCCCAATCTTGAGCTATCAAGCACTTGACATACTTTCCCATGAACCCATAAGCCGCCGTAATAGCCATCCATTTAGGATGACGTTTAACAAACCCCCCAAGTTATGAATCAAGCATGAAGAAACTCGATACTCTCATGGTCTAAGGAATTATGCAAACGTTAACCATTCTGTGTTATTAACCATAAACTTATGACGAAAGAATCTCACTGGCATAACATCAATTTGGGTCGATTCAACACAAATGTTCTGCTAACATGTGCCCTCAAAATTGCCGGCATAGTCATGCCCATGATCAGGAAAACAGGATCATCATGCAATACTGATCCAGTCATAGAGGCTTGACTAGGATACATTTTACCGTTTATTATTCCACACGTGCATATGAGTCTTCCTCTAAGCCCGTTTATTTGGAGACTCGAGAACCATAGCAGTTATAGCATGGAACATAAACCTAATTATGAACGGAGGATAATCAATAACATTTATTATTGCCTAGGGCATATCTCCTACAATCCGTATGTCGATGAACACAAGAACATTCTGCGCCAAACACCCGGAGCAGCGTGACGACTGGATTACATGTGAACACATCAGGACTCTCGGCAGTTGGTTGGAAACACGTCTCAGAGGGTGACAACACTGTTTCTGGAGCTGTACTCGTTGTCCAGGGGACCATCTTCGACTGTATTGACTTACAAAGGATACGAGATTAATGGGAATACATTTACACGATCGCCCAAGATCAAAAGAGCACCAACCAAACAGCGGTGTCCGCTTGATGCAGCAACCAAGAGGGGAAAGGACAATTATGGTTACATAGTGGACATATGGGAACTTGACTACGGACATGATTTTAAGGTCCCTTTGTTTAAGTGCAAATGGGTCAATCTGTCAGGAGGCGGGGGGTACAGGTAGAGCCACAATACGGATAATGACAGTGGATCTGAACAATCTTGGGTACACAGACGAACCATTCGTCCTAGCCAATGATGTGGCGCAGGTTTCCTATGTGAAGGACATGTCTACCAAACCAGAAGAAAAGAGAAAGATAAGGAAGCGAATAACATCATACGATGAGCCAAAGCGCACATAGTTCTTTCAGGAAAAGAGACATCGTGGGAGTGGAGGGTAAGACAGACATGTCCAAAGATTATGAAAAGTTTCATGAAATTCCTCCCTTCAAAGTCAAGGCTGACCCAAGCACCCTGTTAAGCGATGAAGAATATCCATGGTTCGAGAGCGCAATAAGCAAGGACACAAGCAAAGAAAAAGTGAAGACAGATGAAGTCAGAAAGGATTGAAAATTGATGATGTGGCTTTGAAAAAGATTGTCCATTTGTAACAGAAAAGTGAAAAATGAAATCCCTTTGTAACAGTTGAGTTTTCGTCCGAAACCCTGATACTTCGAAAGAGATTGTCCATTTGTAACGAAGTGCATCCAGTTTTTGCCGAACCCTCCAACTTTTTAGCACATGCTATGTGGGTGAAATGATGTATCATGCCAATTTTCAACCTCTTCGGAGTTCATTTGAAGTGGCTTTTCAATTTCAGGGTAATTTAGCTAAAAAAATCAGTAAATGCATGAAAAATAACAGATGAAGTCAGAAAGGGTTGAAAATTGATGATGTGGCTTTGAATGGTTCATTTTGAACACACAAAAAGTCTGGAGTTCAAATAAGTTCAAAAAAATGAAATCCCTTTGTAACAGATGAGTTTTCGTCCGAAACCCTGATACTTCGAAAGAGATTGTCCATTTTGTACACGAAGTGCATCAAGTTTTTTCCGTAACCCTCTCAACTTTTTAGCACATGCTATGTGGGTGAAATTATGATATCATGCCAATTTTCAACCTCTTCGGAGTTCATTTGAAGTGCTTTTCAATTTCAGGGTCATTTAGCTCAAAAAAATCAGTAAATGCATGAAAAATAACAGATGAAGTCAGAAATGGTTGAAAATTGATGATGTGGCTTTGAATGGTTCATTTTGAACACACAAAAAGTCTGGAGTTCAAATAAGTTCAAAAAATGAAATCCCTTTGTAACAGATGAGTTTTCGTCCGAAACCCTGATACTTCGAAAGAGATTGTCCATTTTGTACACGAAGTGCATCCAGTTTTTTGCCGTAACCCTCTAACTTTTTAGCACATGCTATGTGGTGGAATGAAATGATGATATCATGCCAATTTTCAACCTCTCAGAGTGTCATTGAAGCGCTTTTCAATTTCAGGGTCATTTAGCTCAAAAAAATCAGTCAATGCATGAAAAATAACACATGAAGTCAGAAAGGGTTGAAAATTGAGGATGTGGCTTTGAATGGTTCATTTTGAACACACAAAAAGTCTGGAGTTTAAATAAGTTCAAAAAAATGAAATCCCTTTGTAACAGATGAGTTTTCGTCCGAAACCCTGATACTTGAAAGAGATTGTCCATTTTGTACACGAAGTGCATCCAGTTTTTGCCGTAACCTGTCAACTTTTTAGCACATGCTATGTGGGTGAAATGATGATACCATGCCAATTTTCAACTCTTCAGAGTTATATTGAAGTGGCTTTTCAATTTCAGGGTCATTTAGCTCAAAGAATGAACTAATATAAAAAAGAATGAACTGGAAAACTTTTATGAAACAGTAATAGAAAAAATAATAAACTAAAAGAATGAACTAGAAAACTTTAATGAAACTCTAATAGAAAAAAGAATAAACTAGAAAACTTTAATGAAACTCTAATAGCAAAAGGAATCAACTAAAAAGCTTTTATAAGCCTCTAGTATTATTGAAACTAAAATTATATAAAATTTATGCAACTAAAATTATCAAAGTATTTTCTGTTCAAAACATTAAAAGCAAAAAGATTTTTCATAAAGATTTTTTTTGTTAGAAACTAAAATAACAAAAACGGTTTTTGAATATAATGATAAAACACAGTAATATTAAATAGCAGGATAAAAGAATCACTCCAAAATCTATTTTTATAGTAAAGTTAATCACAAACTAGTGATTCACACAAATTTTAAAGAATTCAAATTGGAAAACTAATGGCACTAACAGCAAGTTTATAATTTTTATTACCTAAAAGCAAAAAGAATCACTGAAAAATAGTAAGTATATTGTTGTAAGTAGAAACAAAATAAAATAAATAAAGCAAAAAAGAAAACAAAAATAAAAAAATGCCACCTACAGGGCCACCACGGCCTGAATACGACTAGAAACCCAACCATGGGCCAGGATTCAGGCCCGCAGCAGGCCCAGTAGGCCCACGGGCAAGGATTAATGGAGTAGGCCCGAAAGCCTGCAGTTGAGAGGAGCTCGAGAGGGTGGGCGCAGCAGCGCTTATAAACCCCTCTCGAGCTCTCTCAACTAGCGAGGTGGGACTAAACATCCCACCGCACCGCGCCAGCGCAAGGCCGTTGGTCCCGGTTGGTAGCACCAACCGGGATGAAAGGTGTGCATTGGTCCCGGTTCGTGGCCACCAACCGGGACCAATGCCGCCCTTTGGTCCCGGTTCGTGCCACCAACCAGGACCAAAGGTGTCTGTTTCCCGCCCTTTGGGCTGCTGAAAAGAGACCTTTGGTCCCGGTTGGTGGCACGAACCGGGACCAAAGGGGGGCATTGGTCCCGGTTTGTGCCATGAACCGGGACCAATGTTTCGTGTATATAAGAAAAACTTAGCAGTTTCTCCAAAAATCACTTCTTCTCCTCGTCGTCGCCGCCCCTGCCCCAATCGCCGTCAGGCTGCTCCCACCTCGCCATCGTCGTCGACGCCGTCAGGCCCGCCCTGCCCGCCCCGCCGCCGACGCCGCCTGGCCCGCCCCTGCCCGCCCCGCCGCCGAGGCCGCCCGCCCCGACGCCGCCCCGCCCGCCCTACCCGCCCTGACGCCGACACGCCGCCCCGGCCCGACGCCGACGCCGCCCCGACGCCGCCCGGCCCGCCCCTGCCCGCCCCAACACCTCCTCTGTGAGCACCGCCGCCGCCGCCGCCGCGTTGCTATTTTTTTATATATGTTTTTTTGTTATATATATATGCTTTCCTTTTATATGTACGTATGTATGTATGTATTTTTTGTATGTATGTATGTATGTATTTTTTAAACTTTTTATAGTATGGAAAAGAGAGAAGAAGGAAGAAGGAAGAAGGGAAGAAAAGAAGGAGAGGAAAAAGGGGAGAAAAAGAGAAGAAGAGGAGAAAAAAATAAGAAGAGAAAGAAGCAGAAGAAGAGGAGAGGAAGAGAGGAGGGAAAAAAAATAAGAAGAGGAAGAAGAAGAAAAAAAAAGAGGAGAAGAAGAAGGAATAGAGGAGAGAAGAATTTTTTTCTTCTTCTCCTCTATTCCTTCTTCTTCTCCTCTTTTTTTTCTTCTTCTCCTCTTTGTTTTTCTTCTTCTTCCTCTTCTAAATTTATCAGGAACGAGGGTGTCGAGGATCGCCGAGCGGTCGAGGGTCGGGAACTAGGGTCGAGGGTCGAGGGTCGGGAACTAGGGTAGAGGGTCGAGGAACGCCGAGGGGTCGAGGGTCGAGGAACGCCGAGGGTCGAGGTGCGGAACTAGGGTAGAGGGTCGTGATCGCCGAGCGGTCGAGGGTCTGCAACTAGGGTTAGATGGTCGAGGGTCGCGAGGGGTCGAGGGTGAGGGTCGTCCAAGGGTCGACGGGTCACCGAGCGGTCGAGGGTCGCCGAAGGTTCGAGGGTCGAGGGACGTCGAGGGTCGTGGATCGCCGAGCGGTCGAGGGTCGTGAACTAGGGTAGAGGGTCGAGGGTGGCCGAGGGGTCGAGGGTCGAGGGTTGTCCAGGGGTCGAGGGGTCACCGAGGGGTCGAGGGTCGCCGAAGGTTCGAGGGTCGAGGGGCGTCGAGGGGTCGAGGGTCGAGGAACGCCGAGGGGTCGAGGGTCGGGAACTAGGGTAGAGGGCGAGGAACGTCGAGGGGTCGAGGGTCGGGAACTAGGGTAGAGGGTCGAGGGTCGTCCAGGGGTCGAGGGGTCACCGAAGGGTCGAGGGTCGCCGAAGGTTCGAGGGTCGAGGGTCGTCGAGGGGTCGAGGGTCGAGGAACGCCGAGGGTTGTCGAGGCCTTCTTGAATTCTATAACACTGGAAAAAAAGAATCAAATCAAGTAATAGCTATCTTCTTAATAATGGTACGAATTTCAGCAAAGGCCTTCCAAATAGCGATATTCGGAAGGCTCTTGCTGAACTTTGTACCAAACAGCAAATTATTCTATCGGGAACTCCGTTCCAAAACAACTTTGAAGAGCTTCGTACCATTATGCGCCTGTCAATTCCGGCTAATGACGAAGTCATGGTTTTCTTGAATTCTTTGACGCTAGACAACGTGACATATAGAAGGGTAGATGAGATCAGGAAAAATATGGACCATTTTCTGCACATCCAGAATGGCGTCATTTTGTTAAATCCCTTGTCGGTCCGGACGTCGGACATTCATGAGAGAGGCGGTCCGGCCCAAACCCTAGAAGCGTTGTCGAGGCCACCCCAAACCCTAGAAGCGTTGCCTAGGCCACCCCAAACCCTAGAAGCGTTGTCGAGGCCACCCCAAACCCTAGAAGCGTCGAGCTAGCTAGGTCTACGTTTGCACTAATATATCCATCTGTCATGTTTGTATATTAATTGCCATGTTGTAATATTTGCAGAAACTATGGAGCACCGAGACATCGAAGCATAATAGTTGTTGGGGGACATAATCCTTGGCGGAGGTGATGTCTTGTCGTATCTCAACGACACCGATTGTCTGGAAGGAGAGGGTGAAGCAGGCTTCGGTGATCGAACAATGGAGGTGGAAGGACATGATTATGATGGCTCCGGTGACGTAATGCCGGTGGAAGAAGGAGACCGTGATGACTGCTCCGGTGAGCGAACAAAGGAAGGATCTGTTGCAAAGTCCGGCGAGGTATATATATTAATTAAGCCTGTGCTGACTAGCTAATTCATGCATTAATTGTTTTGGTATGTACACATATTAACTCTCTTCTTTCTTCTTTTCTAGCCCTCCGGATCGAGCCAAACTTCGGTAACCAGACGAGGCCCGAAGAAAAGGTTGCGCCAGGATGAAAGGTTCACGATCACAGCAATCAAGGGCGATGGCCAACCGATTGAACCCAGCCGGACGAAGGAAGCATTTTTTGCTCAGTGCGGGGTTCTTGTTAGGGACATGATCCCGATCAGTATCCACCAATGGAATAAGCCTAAGAGCGAAGACCCTCAAGTGTCTTTTGTCAACGATAGACAGAAAGATGATCTTTGGACCGCGCTGAAGGCAAATTTCACCCTACCGCCAGAGGAGCATCCGGATAAGCCAGTTATAGAGCCATTGGTCAAGGCTCATGCTCTTAAGAAGATGGCAGATCTATTCAGGAGGTGGAAGAATGAGTTGAAATCAATGTTTGTCGACAAAGGGAAGACTCCAGAATTCACCGGCCGATTTGAGAAGATTAGAGATCACTGGCCCGCATTTGTGGCCCACAAGATATCGGAGAAGAGTAAGAAGATGTCAGCGACAAACAAGAAAAATGCTGCAAAGAAGGAGCATCACCATCGCACGGGGTCAGGTGGCTACCTCAAAGCCCGGCCGTTGTGGGATAAGGCTGAGAAGGACCTGCTTGATAAAGGGGTCGAACCAGAGACATTGAACTGGCCAGACCGTTCAAGGACTTGGTTCTTCGGGGATGGGGGAACCTTGGACCCTGAAACAGGGAAGTGCCGTTGGACGGAGGAGCAACTTGAAATACCCGTCAAGAAGATTCAGAAGTATATCACCGCAGCGCAGCAAGGGACGTTCGTTCCCGACAGAGAGAACGACGAGCTCACACAGGCCCTCGGGAATCCTGAGCACCCAGGACGAACACGAGGCACGGCAGGCTCCGTTGCGCGGAAGGTTGGGTTTCCCAGCTCAGGCGGTTACAAAACCCGGGAGAGGAGGAGGAAAGTGGAGCAGACCGAACTGCAGAAGCTGAGTGCAAGGGTACGAGTGCTAGAGGAACAAGTTCAGAGCCAGCGACCTGCCGGAGCTACCCCAGAAGCTACCCCGCCATCTCACCGGAGAAGCAGCGTGGCTTCCACCGAGCTTCTTCAGCAGCCTGACTTCACGGCTCCTAGCTACCCCGTGGATGCTATCACGGAGGCTCAAGATTGCCACCTTATGACGCAATGGCAGCACCTCAAAGTCAAGGCGGCTGTCGGCTCTGTTGCACCTCCTGAACCTGGCGCAACTTTTCACTGCCTTCCGATTCCAGAAGGCTATGCTGTTGTGATGGTCGATGAAATAACGGAGGGGTTTGAGGAGCTCGAGCTTGTCCACCCTACCGGTGAAGGGGAGACTCAGCTGGGTCTTGCTCTGAAGACTCCATGTCTATGGCGAAAGGAGCTCATCAACCTTCCGAACTAGACGCCTCCGCCTCCTCCTCCTCCTCCGGCGAGTCAGGGCACTCCGCCTCCTCCTCTGGCGAGTGATCAGGGCAGTCCGCCTCCTTCTCTGGCTGCTCCGACGCGTGGCGGCACTCCGCCTCCTCCTCCGCCTCCTCCTCCGGCGAATGATCAGGGCACTCCGCCTCCTTCTCCGGCTGCTCCGGCGCGTGGCGGCACTCCGCCTCCTTATCCGCCTGCGCCGGCACGTCCAAGCAGCCCGCCCCCTCCTCCGCCTCGTCAGCAACAACGGAAGACAGCCACCGCCGCTCCGGCTGCTCCGGCGCGTCGTAGCACTCCGCCTCCTTCTCCGCCTCGTAAGCAACGAAGGAAGACAGCCGCAGCCGCTCCGGCTGCTCCGGCGTCTGGCAGTACAGCCAGAGGCGGGAGGCAATACAAATTCGGTCCATCTCTCAAGCCTCTAGAGAAGTTACCATACGAGATGACCGAGGAGGAAAACGCGCAGATCTGTCAAGCCCAAGTAAAGGACTTTTTTGCAAAGAAAAATTCACCTCCGGAGGAGAAGATAGAACCGGTGAAATTGAAGCGCACTTTGGATGCCCTGAAGCGACCACCACCGCCACCGCCGGATGACAACCATGTCCGCGCTCTTAAAAAGGCAGTGCAAGGAGCGCGCCGGTCGGGAACTACTTCAAGTGACAAAAGGTTACAAGAACGAAGAAGTGGGAAAAAAATTCCCCAGCTCGGCGAACAGGCGAACCAATCGTGCCCCCCGCTCAAGGTGTCTAGCGATATCGTCGCAAATCTGCCGGGGATGCTGCCCGGTACCAATCTTGGTGATTACGTGCCCGACGATGCACATTTTGATATAATGGAGGTGGACGAACACAAATACCGGCATGGGAAGCCTCTCGTCAAACCTGGTCATCCTCCTCTAACAACGATGATGCGAAGATTCCATGAGTGGTACATGGACACCTGCAGCGAGTCTGGGAAGGATACTTTGACGCTGAGAGTTAAAGAGGAGCACGACCTCGTTGGAATTGATCTGTTGTCTGTTCCATTTGAGGAGTTCTTCAAGTTTTTCAATCAAAAGGCCCTCGATAAAATAATCGTCACTTGCTACTGTCTGTAAGTACTACTTCTATAATTAAGTCTCTATATATAGCTCAGCTCTTTCATTGCATGTATATATAATTATCCTCACTATATTATGCAGATTGAAGATCGTCGAATGCACAAATGCACAAATCTATGATATTGGGTTCATTAACACAAATCTCATAGATGAATGGACGGTTAAATATAATGCCAAAGAAACCGAGGCCAACTTGCTACAATCGTTGCTTCGAAATCAAAACAAAGATAAAATACTCTTTCCTTACAACTTAAAGTGAGTGTTACTGTCTTGTGCATATTCGGTTTCCCTTATTACTCGAGGTTATAGTAATGTAATTGATGAGTTATGCATGCGTGCGCAGCTTCCACTTTATTCTCCTAGAGATTAATCTTGAGCAGGGACTAGTAACCGTCTTAGACTCGAGACGAAAAGATCCCAAGGAGTATGCGTCCATGACTAAAATGCTCGAGAAGTAAGTTCAATCGATCGTTATCGCACCATATCGGCAACTTTGTTCATTTCCTGATATCAAGTAATTGTTTTCTTTGTCTGGCAGGGTTTGGAAAGAGTTCACCGCTAAAGCTCCGGGACTGCCAGGGAAGCTCCGATTTACACACCCGAAAGTAACTACTACTAGCTAGTTCCGCGCATCTCCCATTGATTCTATCTAGTTTCATCAATACCATTTATATATAATGCTTGATTATCAGTTTGATTGACCTCTATTTCTCGTAAAGTGGTTGTGGCAGGAAGGCGGGAATAATTTTTGTGGATACTACGTTTGCGAGTACATCTACAACGCGACGACCTCTAAGCGGGGCTACTCTGAAAAACAATATGAAGTGCGTAAGCAATAATATTCACAATTTTAATTTATTACCATCATTTGTGTTGAGTTTCATTCATATATATATGTATTGACCCCCTTCTTCTAATTAGATGTGGCAGCTGCGGGATGAACTCCTACCACAAGATCGCATAAAAGCAATTCAAGAGGAATTGGCAGGATTCTTTCTTGACCACGTCATCAATCCAGCCGGAGAACACCATGTGGAAACTGACTTTAGATGTTAGGGATTGTAAGAGATCTTATATTGTATATATGTAGCTAGTAGCGTCGGATAGATATACGAAAACTTGTTGTTCGACCAATCTCTCGGTGAAGGAGGAGGTCGATCACTTCTCTCTGTATATGTTCATGACGATCTTGTGTACTTAATGGTTTCCTTCATTTGCTTACTAGCTAGCGTGTCGAGTCTACTCTATACGTATAGTACGTAGCGTCGACCAAGCACGGAGATAAGAGAGGATACTTCTCTCTATTAGCTAGCTAACACAATATATGAAACCCCTAAATTAACCACCCAAAACCCCCAAAACCCCCAACCCCGCCCCCCCCCTTTCGAAAAAAAACAAAAACCCCAGCCCCTGAACTGCTGACGCGTGGATACTTTTTGGTCCCGGTTGGTGCTACCAACCGGGACAAAAGGCCCTCCTGCCTGGGCAAGCGGCAGCGACCACGTGGAGCCCCATCTGTCCCGGTTCGTAGGCGAACCGGGACTAAAGGTATTGGGCTTTAGTCCCGACCCTTTAGTCCCGGTTCCAGAACCAGGACAAATGGGCCTCTGGAACCGGGACAAATGGGCCTTTTTCTACTAGTGGTGGTTGACATAGGTGTACTAGAAGGTTTACAATCCTTCATCCCTACACGACTTAAAATATCAGAGGCATATTTCTCTTGAGTGAGCAAAATGCCATCTTGCAGCTTCTTTACTTCAATGCCTAAGAAGTAGTGCAATTCTGCCAAATCTTTTAATGCAAATTCACTTTTTAAGTTTCTTAACAAGGCGAATGTGGCATCTTGTGAGGAGCTTGCTACAATTATGTCATCAACATAAATCAGCATGTATATGATCACCTTTCCTTTCCTGAAGAAGAACAAGGAAGTATCTCCCTTTGATGGACAGAATCCAAGCTGTTGCAAGAAAACAAGCGGGTGGTGCATTGTCTCGGGCTCTTGGTCGCAAAGTAGGCAGCGAGGGTGGTGTTGTAGGACGTGGCGTTGCAATCTGTAGGCAGTCCACCACCTGTCCATGTTGGCTAGCCAGTGAAAGAACTTCACTTTCGGCGGTGCCCAGTTCTTCCAAATCAGCTTTGAAGCGCTGCAGCTCTTACAGTGTTGTGATTCCTAACTAAGTTACCTGCATACTAGTACATATCAAAGTTTGTTATGTCATTCTCAAAAGGAATTGTTTGTTTTTGTTCTTTTGTAGTATATGCCAGTGATGTCACCGAGAATCATACTGTTAACTTATTCAGAAAGCAGTTAATCCCACACAACTGTTGGCAATCTGGTAGACAAAACGTTATATGTTGAAGTTGGCATCTTGCTTCTCTCCAAGTCATGCGTATGAACTGAATCTATGTTCAGTTTACACAGATGGAACTGGTGGATTCAGATGAAAAATGATGCTCGTCCTGAGGCGTGAACTGTGTAATGGTGCCACTGACAGATGGCGTCCACCTTGGCATCGTCGGTCTGACTCTGCATTCAGAAGTGCACCCCTTCCTTTGACCATGGTCCTGAGATCGAATTTGCATCGAAACACTTCATCCATTCAGAAGAATTGACATTGGCACGATCTCACAAGAAAGAGGAGAGCAGGGCTGGCGTTGCCTGTTTACTTGCAGCTACACTTACACTCAAGTTGCTCTTCTTCGCAAAATTAATGACGGATTCAGTTGAGAGGAAAAAGAGTGTCGATCGATCTAATAATATGTCAGTCCTGCAACGACAACTTTTAATTAAATCAGCGATGCCAGATTACCGAGTTCGTGTCTAAATTGGCTCTGCTCTGTAGTCTGTACTCTGTACAACACTAATTATTTTCAGACGATCCATGTTAATTGCGACTTACCAAGTCCAGCGGCTCTGTAAGCTTTAACTTTGCCAAATAAATGTGTTTTATATTGTATTTTATTGGTTGTAAGCTGTTATGAGTTGTGAGACTAAAGACTATTAGTGATTTCTACATGTTCTTTGAGTTGGTTGCTGTAAGCTGAAGGAAGAATCTGCAAATAAAATGGCAGGTGTTTGGGGCTTTGGGCTTGATTCTTACAATAGACGATTCTCAAGTCCCTTGCATCCCACATATATAAGTTCATTCTTTCATTCTTGAATTTTTTTATTAAGAAAGCATTTAGTCTGATACACCTAAGTTTTAGCAATGTGCTAAGCAAAACATTCGTTGTTTGGAGTTAGTGCTTCAGTTATCAAGCATGATTTGGACAACTAAGTTACCAGCGGCTGTGATGTATATACATGGGAAGTGAAAAATCCTGATACTTTGTTTTGTGAGATAGCGAATCGCTTATATCTAGCTGTAAATCCTGATAGTAGTGGTTGCATGTGTTATCTGGTTTTCGACAAAAGGTGGATTCATTGGCTTAAAATGGAGTATACAGAGGATACAAACATAATGAGCACACACCCGGTCTCTGCATAGTTAGGACACACACAAGTAACACCAACGTACGCATACAAAAGCACGTCGGCAAATAGCAAAGTCACATACGATCAAAGCTATGCATAAGCGAGGGAAAAAATCTAGGTGATCAAATCCACGATTGAAATGTGTTATCCGGCAGTGTTGGTTAACACTCCATCATTGCTTCAGCTTACTAGACACTCATATTTTTTTTTTACTAGACCCTCATATTAATTGAACATCCACGATGCATGCATGTGCATCAAGCTGAATTGATTCCATCTTTGTTTAATATAATTAGAAAATCAACGATGCATGCATGAAACCGAGTCCATTTCGTACACGTGTTTCCCAGTCAAACTCAAACTCTCCCTTTCCTTACTTTCCTTGATTGCTTGTATTGCGCGATCCCCTTCTCCACACGAATTCGGTTTGATGATGCAAGTTTTTGTGGGGTTTGCAGCCCGAGACAACGTAGCGTTCCAATATATAGCTAGCTAGCCACACCTAGCGAGGGCGCCCAGCTCAAACACATACAATACGACCGATGGCGCCACGGAAACGCCGACGAAACAACACATCGGTGCCCGAGACAGCGACAGCACCGACGCTCCCGGACGATCTCCTGCTCGAGATCATGGCGCACACTGACTTGTGCGAGCCACTTCACGTGCTGGTCAATCAGCCACCAAAACGACCCCATCGTCCTCAGTGGCTGCATCATCCACTGGCTAAGATGTACCGGCGACCAAATCGTCACATACGAGGTGCGCACAAGGACACCGGGAGTTGTTAATCTCCCGGTCACCGGTCGCAGGGCAACTCAACTCCACTTGGCGACGTCACCCGGCGAGACCCTGTTGAAACTGCTGGCTATAAACGGGTTCATGGTATCTGTGTGGCTACAACTCCCGACAGACTCAACAGGTAGTGGTGGTTGGGCGCTAGAAACTATGATCGACATAGAGGATGGACTATGGTCATTGTGCCCACGCATCCCTGCTCACACTCGCCCTAATGTACTAGTTGAGTTCCAGAGATCCGGGAAGAGGAACGGCGATGTGGTGCTGCTAGAGGTACAACATATGCGAGGTCGCAGAGTTCTGGATTTGGAGACGAAGGAGATGCTTACCCATAATGGGAGGTCCTTGTTGATGGAGATTGACCTACCATCTCGCCTACAAACCATGAAAGTTTTCTCCTAGCTAGCTAGCCAAGTAGGTAAGGTAGGACGCAAAATTTCACACAAAAACTGAGCCTTGATCAAAATTAAGCTGCCATGTATATATTTGTTGTGACCAATCATTGAGTTGGGATGTCTCACAGGATGAAGACTTTTAACTACACCATTGGGCCTACGTATATTACTGATAAAATTGTGTATGTCGTACACGGTGCCTACTGTCAATATTGGAAATGTTTTTTGATATCAGAAATATGTGTTTCTTAAAGTCGTACAGATCAACATGGCTAATTAATATTTGGTTTAGTCTCGATCGGCTACATCACAGAGGCCCACATGTTCTTTTGTTGGTAAGAAAGAATCTTGTTAGAGTTGTGTACAAGGTAGGTTACAGTTGGACTCTGAGTAGTATTGTATTTAGATAGAATATCGAGTCGTATCCTAGCAGGACACTTGTATCATAGGCCTTTCATATATAGCGAGGGTAGATACACGATGTAACTTATGCCAACATAATAGCACAGACACGCAAGGGGGAGCTGGAGGCGTGTGCCGGCGCCCGGGTGGCCGGTGTGCGGTATTGTGACGGTGTCACGGGGAGGAGTGCCCGTAGTCAGGTCCCGGGGATGTAGCCATATCGATGAACCCCGTTAACAAATCTCGGTGTGGTGCCTTTGTGATTGCTTGATCCTCAGATGATCGACGGTTGCCTCGGATTTATTTCATACAAGTGGTATCATGAGCAAGGTTACGAGAAGGCTGCGGATTGTTGATCTAGAGAAAGTATCGAGTTTGAGATGCAGCTGGCAGCGGCGTGGCTCTCCACAAGATTGGAAAAGATAGCGACAATATTCTGCCGGAGCAATTGGGCGAGTTCGTCGCGGGTGTTGCAGATCAGCGGATGTTGGTCCTTGGAATCTTTGTGGAGCAAACGAGAGGCAGCAGCACAGGTTTGGCAGATCGAATCGGTACGCAGACGGTGAATCCAGCAGATTGATCTCGGTGAGTTTGACTTGAGGCACGTGGGCGTGTGCCACCAGGGAGACGTGCGATGATCGATCTCCCGATCGGGCGAGCGTACTGGCGGTGGCCTAGCGTACAGGAGTACCTCCCATACTGATGGGATCGTTGGCACCTCCTAGCGGTCCATCTCCGGTGGGGAAGGCATATAGGGCTCGGAGGAGTCTGGAGCGTGTCGTGGCAAAATCATACGTACACAGGACGTCCAAGATATGCGCAGATGTGCGAGCAGTCATGGTGCAGGGTGTAGCATCGTTGCAGTCGGATAAATTCGGTTGGGTCGGACTGGACAGTCTAACGGATAGACAGGGATGTCGGTTGGTAGAAGACGGCGGTGATTTCAGCGACGACGACACAAGAGCGTGATGCTGATGGTGACCAACTTCTGGGCATGGAAACACGTGGCGCAGGCCCGAGGGCTTGTGTGGCTTTGACAAGACTATGACGCGGGGTAGATTCAAGGTGATGTACACACGGAACTTGAAGTCGACGGGGCGCGTGGGTGGACGATCATCTACCATGGAGTCATGTTGAAGGTGGAACTGGATTTAGGGGCTGCGGTGTAAGGATCCCCCCCCCCCCCCCCCCCCTCCAGCGACGCGCACTGCGCGTGCGTCACGGGAGCCCCATCTCCGCCGCTGGCGAGAGGCCCCTCCCCTCGTCCCCTCCTCCTCCTCGCCGCTGCCGGAGGGCGTCCGCCGGGCAAAGCCCGTGCGGCGCTGGCAGCGGCGGGGCTTCTCCCCTCCCTCCCCTGTCGGGATCCCGGCGGCGCGGGTTAGCCGCTCGCGGGGGGGCCGGGTCCGGCGAGCTTTCCGGTGGCGGGGACGCGTGGATCTGGAAGCTACTGTGCTGGGAGGCGGCGGCGCGGCCCTGCAGTGGCGGCGGCTGGGGCTCGGCTGCGAGGCCAATCTGGAGGTGGTGTGGGCTAGGTCGGGCGCGTCCGATCTGGCCGATCTGCGGGTTTCGTGGGTGGCGGCGGCCACTGCTGGAGAGGGCGCACCCTCCTCTTCGACGGGAGGTGGCGCTGGCGCTGCGGGGTGCCGTCCTTGGCTGCGCGGGGCGGCGAGGCGGCAGCGAGCATGGTTCCAATATAAAGGTGGTGGCCTCACTGGCGCTTTGTTCTCCACGTCCGGCCGGGATTTGGGCACCCTTTGGTTCTCCCGTTCTGCAGGTCGGAGGGGTATTGGGTGCGGGCTCTGGGTCGAGGGAAACCCTTGACCAGCGAGGCCGGTCACGATGTTGGCAACGCCCATGGTGCCGTTCTCCTTCTGTGTGGGCAACATCGAGACCTACACCCGGCCCTCCGCCTCTTGGTCCCGGGCGAAAGCCTAAAATCTCCGGATTGGGCGGCGGCAGCGCATCGGCGTCGTTTTCTTCTTGAAGGCGCCGCCTTGGGAGCTCTTCGTGGTCAGGGGCTCGGTGCGGTGGTGGTCTGCCGGTCTTTAGTACTGTCCATGCTTGGCAGCTGTGGTGTGCGTTTGGGTCTCGGCCGGAGACGGTGGTGATGTATGGGTGTCCTTTAGAGGTGAGGTCGCCACGGCTATTGTCCTATCCTCGGCAACTGGTTGGCCTGCCCATGCGTGCTCAGGGGTGAGCGGCTCTGCCTGCCGACGGGACGGCGTCCTTCGATCCAGGACGAGAGGGCAGGGGTGCCCTCATCGGAGGCAGCGGCGGACAACAAGTTTGGCCTTGGGAGGGACAGAGTGTGGCCTTCCTTCGGCGGTGAATAGCTCCCTTGTCGCAGTCGTTGATGACATGATCTGAGGCCATCGTGGGCTTCGATGTCCTTCTGGTCCTTCGGAGCTCGTTAGCTGTTCCGTAGAGTTGTGTATCCTGTCGTTTTATTTTCCGTTTCTTGTTGTATGGCCGGTTGTAATGTGTGGTGTGCTTTATATATAAAGCGGGGCGAAAGCCTTTTTCGGTAAGGATCCAGATAATCGAAGCCTATTTCAGCGGGAAAAAGCGAGTGACACGTGGTTCGGACTGGAGCCCAGTGGTTTGATGGAAGCATGAAACTCGTCGTCGGTCAGTGATGATCGGTGGTACTCTGCAGTGGGCGTTGAGTGGTGTGGGTTTGCGACCCTTGAGACTCTACCTGGACAGCGGAGGCTCAACGTCGTAATAGCGGCGAGGTGTGCGGTATGCATGGGACATGGAGACGGGCCAGGGCTTTGGTGGTCATACATGTGGTGAGACAACTGCAAATTTGACTCAGGATGATTACATGCAATGGTGAAATTCCTTCAAGTTTCAGACAGGCAGTCAAGAAAGGAGCGGTGATATTAAGTTCAGGTAACTCTTATGTGTGACACCCAATATGTGAGTTGTTCACTTTCACGCAGGTCAGTGATCAGTGTGTGATGGTGTTGGACGGATACTCTGGAAGTTGGGAGCACAAACTAGAGTAACGAGGAACTTAATTTCGCTCGAGCATTGACCGTGGTCAACAAAATGAGGGACTACAAGTTGCAAGTGGAGTCACATGGAGTCTTTGGACTAGCAACGATACTCATGGGATAAGCTCAAGTCCAATGTACATGGAAGTCTAACATATAGACGAATCCAAGGTGGTGAAGAATATTTGTCAAGGTGGTGTTTGTTAGAGTTGTGTCCAATATTGTATACAAGGTAGGTTACAGTTGGACTATGAGTAGTATTGTGTTTAGATAAGATATGGAGTCGTGTCCTAGTAGGACACTTGTATCATATGCCTCTCATATATAGCGAGGGTAGACACACGATGTAACGTATGCCAACATAATAGCACATGCACGCAAGGGGGAGCTGGCGGCGTGTGCCGGCGCCTGGGTGGCCGATGTGAGGAGTGCCCGTAGTTAGGTCCCGGGGGATGTAACCATATAGATGAATCTCGTTAACAAATCTCGATGTCGTGCCTTTGTGATTGCTTGGTTCTCGGATGATCGACGGTTGCCTCGGATTTATTCTAACAAATCTTCTTCAATGGCAATAGTTCAAACGATGGATGTGTGCTGCATTTTGCATATTATAGATTTTTTTTAGAAACTTCGCATATTATAGATTCATCCATAGTGATTGACTAGTACCCAAAAGCACCCGCTGGAGGTAAAACTGAGCCAAGTGCAAACATTTCATAAAATACATTTTTGTTCAAATCTGCAACCATTTTTGTCAACACGAATATATTTCCAAATTTGCAATTTTCTTTGAAAAATATAATATATTTCATTTTTTAAATTATAAAAAGAAAGAGAAAAATAAAAGTAAAACCGAAATAAACCAAAAAAAGGTCAAAAGCATTCTAGAAAGTTTCCAATACCGATCAGGACGGTTCCCCAAACCAGATCTACTTTTATGAAAATAGAGTATGTCGTTTAAACTGGCGTGGGAATTTATTTTTGCATCAAAATACGGGAGCTTTATTAATCAACTAGAATCCAATTACAATATGCGAGTAGAGTTTCTCTTTCAGAACAAAGGGAAGTGTGAATATTTTTTGACAACGCAATAAATTTTTATAGCTATAAACATTTTTTGACAACACAATAATTTCTTATAGCTGTAAATATTTCTTGAGAACACAATACTTTTTTATAGTTGTAAATATTTTCAAAAATATTGAACATTTTTTGCAATTCTGAATTTTTTTCATTTTTTTATTTTGTATAGAAAAAGAAAGAAAAATAAAATAGAAAACCTGAAATAAACCTTAGAAAAAGGAAAAAAAATTCAAGAACTTTCTAGACGGTTCTGAAAACCGGTTAGGACGGTTCCCAAAATCAGATGTTGTAGTAGGTTCGCCATCTAAAACGGGCCGGCCCATTTACATCGCTGGCTCTCCCTCGTCTGCTTCAAACGACAACTGTTTGATGCTTAATTAATGCGTCAAATAAGAATCACCATGATGCGCCGCCTTCTGCCTTCGCTGTCGGAGAATACCCAGCTACCCTGTCTCATGTGGCTGTTGTGTATGGAGGCGACGCCCTATATGAGGATCTGTCGCTCCCGGCGGTGGGGCGCCGGAGAAGGACCCGGGGAGCCGCTGCGCGAGGCGACGGTCCGGTGGATGGCGTAGCCACTGCAACATAGAAAACGAATGCTTGAGAGAATTTGAGCCTAACTTATTTTGTTTCAACCGGTGTTGGAATTTATATTTGCATCAAAATCTGGGGTTTATTAATCAACTAAAATCAAATTACAATCTGCCAGTATATTATTTAAAAAAAAAAAGAGTTGTTTGCTTCAGGGACGCACATGGCCTCAATTTCATGGACCGCTTGCAGTAATGTCCATGATCCAGCTGACATTCGAATACAAATTCAGTCCAGATCCAATTCGATGCCTTGCTTTGTTCAGCTCAGCTGCTTTGTCAATTAATCTACTGCTCCATGGAAAAGGAAAAGAAGCTACCTTGCTTTGCTTGCTCCATCGATGGCAACGGGGTGCTTTGCTTTACCCAGCTGCAGCTCCGGCTGCCAACCAGTAGCCGGTGGCATTACTTCCCAAATCCCAATCCCTCCAGGCACCACCATCACCCCCGCGCCGCCGTCCGCCGACTGCTGTGCATCCCATCAATCTCAGAGGTTGGTGACGCAGTGCTGTGCTTGAGGTACTTAGTTAATGTTCAAGTTCTATTTCCTTTTGTCTCTGTCTGCTACTTAAAACTCACTTTAATTTCCTCTAATTGTAATCACAGCGGAAGGCCAGCAAGTTGACCAATGGCGATGGTGTTGGATGCTTTTGCATCCTACATCGGGGACTACCTCAAGCAGGTGGTACAAGATGAGGTGGGAACGATGCTTGGCGTCTCCGGCGAGATCGACAAGTTGGGTGACAGGCTTCAGGACCTCAACAACTTCCTCGCCGACGCGGATAGGAGGAACATCACCGACGAGACCGTCCGAGTCTGGGTGGGTCAGCTCAAGCGCGCCATGTATGAAGCTGCTGACATCCTCGACCTCTGCCAGCTCAAGGCCATGGAGAAGCGTGGGCCATCCTCTGCAGAAGAAGGGTGTTGCAACCCCTTGCTGTTCTGCATGAGGAATCCTTTCCATGCTCGTGAGATCGGCACCCGCATCAAGGTGCTCAACCAGAGGCTCACCTCCATCAAGAAGCGGAGCGCTGCTTTCAACTTCATCAATCTCGGTTCCTATGAAGATCATTACAGCAATGCCCATGCCTCTCGCCATGGTAATCCAAGCCGGGAGACGGTAGGGGACTTTGACCGGTCGGCTGTTGTTGGCGAGAAGATTGAAGAAGACACAAGGGCACTGGTGGCCCAGATCATGCAGACGAGAAAGGATGTCAACAATGACATCACGGTGGTCGCTATCGTAGGTGTTGGCGGGATCGGCAAGACCACCCTCGCCCAGAAGGTCTTCAATGATGATGCCATCCAAGGCGGGTTCAGCAAAAAGATATGGTTGAGCGTCAACCAAAATTTCAGTGAGGTTGAGCTGCTGAGAAGAGCCATCATCGGTGCCGGTGGAAACGCTAAGCTGGCTGGAAATGCAAAGGACGCGCTTCATCGAGCCCTAATGCAGGCCTTGAAGGACCACAAGACCTTGCTGGTAATGGATGATGTATGGGACAAAGGAGCTTGGGAGGGTGTGCTCAAAATACCCTTAGCCAATGCTGCTGCTTCTGGCAGCCGTGTCCTCTTCACAACTAGAGAAGGACGCGTTGCCCAAGGGGTGACAGCTATACAGCCCTACCACATCGACACATTAGCACCCGATGACGCTTGGTCATTGCTCAAGAAGCAGGTCTGTACTTCATTAAATGCTAAATCTCTTTCATTATTTCCATCTACTTATTAGCAGAACTATGTAGTTAATTAAGAGAAATGATAGGATGCTGCCAAATTAATATGAGCCATTAATTACATGCAATTCAGTGACTTGTATGTACTATTGCCTCTTGGAGGTAAGAAGTTGTCAGTAATTTTGTAGGGCTAGGCATAAAGTATGTATGTTATATTGGGAAGCCATTGCACAAATCTTCGGTATGTAGGAGAAAGATAGGTAAATACATTAATAACATTTCTTTTTGACATGTACATTTTGTACTTTGAGTATTTACATAGTCAATCATACCTTGATAAATGAACAGATACATCAACTAGTCCTCTTAAGAGGTAAAACTGAGCGCCTTAGAGGATCTTGGTACATAGTTAATTAACTGTCGGTCCCTTCTATTATATGTTCGCAGGTACGCTCAAGTGAGATAGATGAAGACCACATCAATACGCTAAAGGATATCGGACTGAAAATTATACAGAAATGTGGTTGTTTACCAATTGCTGTTAAAGTAATGGGAGGACTCTTGCGTGAAAGAGGGGGGCTACGGCGTGACTGGCAGCAGGTTTTGGATGATTCTAAATGGCCAACAACTAAAATGCCCGATGAGCTCAACCACACAGTATACTTAAGCTATGAATATATGCGTTCTTACCTGAAGTAGTGCTTTCTGTGCTACTCTCTTCTTCCTAAAAGTAGAAATTTTACTAAGGAGGAAGTTGTTGCAATGTGGATTAGTGAAGGATTTATTCATGGAAATTCTAATGATTTAGAAGAATTGGGAGAAAATTACTACATGGAGTTGGTATCTAGGAACCTGATAGAGCCAGATAAATCGTATGCTGATATATGGGTTTGCAGTATGCATGATGTTGTTCACTCATTTGCTCAGTATATGACTAAAGATGAAGCACTCATGGCTCAAGATGGAGGCAATGACATTCTTGCTAAACTTAGTTCACAAAACTTTCTTCGGTTGTCCATAGAAACTAACCAATCACAATCAGGTGAACTTGATTGGAAATCTCTACAAGCGCAGCAATCAGTGAGAACATTGATCTCAACGATCCAGATTAAGATGAAGCCCGGTGATTTATTGGCTACTTTTTCTAGTTTGCGGACTCTGCATATGGAATCTGCAGATATGTCTGTACTGCTTGAATCGTTGCAAAAAAGAAGGTGCTTGTTCTTTGCTTGCTTCACCGACGGGAAGGGAATGGGATGCTTTGCTTTGCCGAGTGGAAGCCCTCCACTTCTCCCCCAGCAGCAGCCACATAAGTATCTTCCAAACACCTTCGCTGTCGTCTGCTGTCATTTGTCGCCGCCGTCCGCCGACCGCCGTGCATCCCATCCATCTCAAAGGTTGGTGGCCTGGTTCAAGTTTAATTTGTCTCACCTAGCTACTTAAGCTTCTTGTGTACCTTGTCTCCCGAGGTGGTGTTCATGTTCTGTTTCGTTGTCTCTGGCTCATACTTCAATTATATTTTTCATGAACTGTCTTCAACTGTCATCACAGAAAAAAGACCAGCAAGTTGACCAATGGCGATGGTGCTGGATGCTTTTGCATCCTACATCGGGGACTACCTCAAGCAGGTCGTACAAGATGAGGTGGGAACGATGCTTGGCGTCTCCGGCGAGATCGACAAGTTGGGCGACAGGCTTCTGGACCTCAAGAACTTCCTCGCCGATGCCGATAGGAGGAACATCACTGACGAGACCATCCGAGTCTGGGTGGGTCAGCTCAAGCATGCCATGTATGAAGCTGCTGACATCCTTGACCTCTGCCAGCTCAAAGCCATGGAGAAGCGTGGGCCATCCTCCTCAGATGCAGGGTGTTGCAATCCCTTGCTCTTCTGCATGCGGAATCCCTTCCATGCCCGTGAGATCGGCACCCGCATCAAGGCGCTCAACCAGAGGCTCGACTCCATCAAGGAGCGGAGCGCTGCTTTCAACTTCATCAATCTTGGGTCCTATGATGATTGTCATAGCAGCAATGTCCACATCTCTCGTCATGGCAATCCTAGCCGCGAGACGGTAGGGGACTTTGACCGGTCGGCTATTGTTGGATACAAGATTGAAGAAGACACAAGAGCACTGGTAGCCCAAATCATGCAGACGGGAAAGGATGTCAACAATGGCATCAAGGTGGTCGCTATCGTAGGTGTTGGTGGGATCGGCAAGACCACCCTCACCTAGAAGGTCTTCAATGACGGCGCAATCCAAGGTGAATTCAGCAAAAAGATATGGTTGAGCGTCAACCAAAACTTCAGTCATGTTGATCTGCTGAGAAGGGCCATCATCAAAGCCGCAGGAGATGCCCAACCACCTCAAAGTTCAAAGACCAGCCTTCACGAAACCCTTAAGAACACATTGATTGACCACAAGACCTTTCTGGTAATGGATGATGTATGGAACCATAGAGCATGGGATGACGTGCTGAAAATACCCTTAGTCAATGTTGCTGCTTCAGACAGCCGAGTCCTCGTCACTACCAAAGATGAAAGTGTTGCCCGAGGGGCAAAAGCTATATGGCCGTACCACCATGTCGACACATTTGTGCCTGAAGATGCTTGGTCACTGCTCAAGAAGCAGGTTCGTTCTATATTAAACTCTAATCTCTTTTGTTATCTCAATCTACTTATTAACATTACCATGTAGTTAATTACGAGAAATGTTAGGATGCTCTCAAAGTAATGAGCCATTAATTACATGTAATATAGTGACTTCTATGTCCTATTTTGCAAGTGCCAACAAAGCATGGTGCTAAACAAGGAAATATGCCACAACAGTAGTTGAGACACATTCAAAGACACCTAGATTTTGCTTAATCAGCTTGAGAACTAATTAGAAATTTAGATAATTATATATGTATCATTTTTACCAGTGAAGAGACATGGGTCGTATATTTATGTAGTGAGTAACCTTTGTGAATATCCAGTCTCGTTTTCCAACATATGAGATGCTCAGCTACTTGACAGTGTCATATGATATAATGTAAATTAAATCTTATTTTAAGACAGAAAATAACAATTTCGGTGAACCCCTGCCAATACAACAAAAGAATATAACACGAAAATAACTAGACTAGAAGTTGGCAGTAATTTTTCTAGACAATTTGTACACAAATTTGGTACTTAATGTTTGGCGTACTATTATGCATTATAGACGCTCGAGAGATTAGATAATTCCATGTTACCATAAAATATGAAAACGAATAAAACAATATACAATTTCTGCTAAATTTGGAGTTACTTCCTATAACAGTGATGAGAGAGTAGTGCTAAAGTATATTCTTCATGCAGTAGTTTCCATCTTGTAAAATGGTAAGGAAGGAAAATTTGTTTTCTTGGCATAAAGTACGTATGTTATACATAGTTAATTAACTGTATCGGTCCCTTGCACTGTATGTTCACAGGTATGCTCAAGTGAGATAGATGAAGACCACATCAATACGCTAAAGGATATCGGACTGAAAATTATACAGAAATGTGGTTGTTTACCAATTGCTGTTAAAGTGATTGGAGGACTCTTGCGTGAAAGAGGGGGGCTACGTCGTGACTGGCAGCAGGTTTTGGATGATTCTAAATGGTCAACAACTAAAATGCCCAATGAGCTCAACCACATAGTATACTTAAGCTATGAATATATGCCTTCTTATCTCCTGCAGTGCTTAGGCGAAGCCCTGCGTCGGTAGCATCATCATCATCGTCACCAGGACGTCGTGCTGACGAAACTCTCCTGTGAAGCTTTACTGGATCGGAGCTCGCGGGATGTCATCGAGTCGAACGTGTGCTGAACTCGGAGGTGCCGTGCTTTCGGTACTTGGATCGGTCGGATCGTGAAGACGTACGACTACATCAACCGCGTTGTGCTAACGCTTCCGCTTTCGGTCTACGAGGGTACGTGGACACACTCTCCCCTCTCGTTGCTATGCATCACCATGATCCTGTGTATGCATAGGAAAAATTTTTAAATTACTACGTTCCCCAACACCCACTAGGATTTTTTTTTTATTTACCTTGAAGGAGTATTATACTGTTATTTGTTCTCCGCCTTGATCCTTCACTTCTATTTTTCCTTGAAGGAGTATTATACTGTTAGTTGTTGTACTTGGTCCAACTTCATATTTGTTGTTGTAGAATCTCATGAGTCAGTCATACCTTTTCTTTGAGATATAAATTTAGGCATAAATTGTCACAAATATATGGGTGGCATTGGGTCAAGGTTTAGGAAGCCAGGGCATCATGTTTCTTTCGAGCCACATGGGGAGAATTACATCCATGTACTAGAAAATTAGGCGCTCGCTTAAGTGAAAAAAAATACAACTCTTACTGACTGGGACCTTCATGGTAGTGGCTAGAATATAATCAGAGGGCCATGTACATGTTGATTGTTATGAAACCATGCGATGGAATCTTGATCTCCAGGGTCCAAAAATCTGGTTTGTCAGAGACAAAATCCCACCTTAATTTTCCCCTTCAGATTATGAAATATTTGGGTTAACAAGATGCCATGTCAGTTGGGTTGAGATCTGCTATACAGTGACTTTCTTTTATTCAAATGTTTTCTTTTGTTCTAAAACCTTAATGTTTTCTGTTGTGGGGTGCACTACAGGAAAATTCGGTTTTCCCGTGTGTTAGCCTATAAGCCGAGTGCTATTTTTCGGGCACCCGGCTTATGCTCCTCTAAGCCGAGTACAGGGAAAAAAACACCCGGCAAACATTAAGAACTCGGCTTATGGTCATCTATAAGCCGAGTGTTGCAAAAAAGCTCTCGGCTTATACGAACCACACGGTATCTACTCGAAAAAGCACCCGGCTTACAGCACACACTCGGCAAAGACAAACTGCCACGTGTCTGCAACGGAGGTGGCTGACGGCGCTGTCACGGGGCACCCTATAAGCCGTGTGTCCGAAGCAGGCACTCGGCTTACAGGACATATAAGCCGTGTGCCCTGCGCAAGCATTCGGCTTATAGGCCATATAAGCCGTGTGCCTGATGAAAGCACTAGGCTTACATTTTTGCGGATTTTTTTCAACCCGTATCATTTATGCAAAATTGATTTAAGATGGTTTTCATTGCATTTATATTTACTACTTAATTAGTATTATTATTCTCCCCTATTTTCTGTCGACTACTCCGTAGTTTTCATGGGTCTTATTTGTGAAACTCTAAATTTAACGCCACTTTAATATTTAGATGACACTTTCGACCCCCTAGCATATCCATATTATGATGACATGCAAAACCAACTACTGAAACTTCACTCTACGCCGAGTGCTTTGCTCTTCGTCCAGAGCCAAGACATGGGCACTCGGTAACACGAAGTAAGGCATGGAGCCGAGATAATTTTGCCCCCCCCCCCCCTAGTGGCTGGGCCTGCCCCTCCCTCCGTGTCATTAGATGGCCTCCTTTGAGAGCACGAGAAGTTTCGAGGCCAACGGAGCAACAGGGCCCACACTTCCTTCAAAAATCCGACTCATTCCCTCTCGGTACCTAGAGACTACATCGGAGATGGTGTAGTTTACAAGCAGCCGCAGGTGAGCCCTACTCGAAACGCACCCAAACTTTTACCACACCCTACAGGGGCCATGTTATGACACCGTGCCAGCTCCCGAGGATTTCCGGCATCATACGAGTTTCCGAGGATTTAAACGGTTGGATCAAGCATGGCGCCGAGGTAATTTTGCCCCCCTGGTGGCTGGGCCTGCCCCTCCCTCGTATGCAAAAGGCCTACGCATGTCGCAAAGACATCACATAGAACTTTACATGCCGCTTCTGGGCATGATTTCATGTGTCGCCTTGCAGATCTGCAATTTCCGGCGCCGAAACCCTAGCAGTGCAATAAATGTCTCAAATATTCCAGGCAGGTCCGAAAAATGCGGGGGCCTGACACGTGTCATTCGATAGCCTCCTTTGAGAGCACGAGAAGTTTCGAGGCCAACGGAGCAACATGGCCCACCCTTCCTTCACAAACCCGACTCGCTCCCTCTCGGTACCCAGAGACTACATCGGAGATGGTGTAGTTTACAAGCAGCCACAGGTGAGCCCTACTCGAAACGCGCCCAAACTTTTACCACACCCTACAGGGGCCATGTTATGACACCGTGCCAGCTCCCAAGGATTTCCAGCATCATACGATTTTCCGAGGATTTAAACGGTTGGATCAGGCATGGCACCGAGGTAATTTTGTCCCCCCCCCCCACCCCGGTGGTTGGGCCTGCCCCTCCCTCGTCTGCAAAAGGCCCACGCATGTCGCAAAGACATCACATAGGACTTTACATGCCGCTTCTGGGCATGATTTCATGTGCCGCCTTGCAGATCTGCAATTTCTGGCGCCGAAACCTTAGTAGTGCAATAAATGTCTCAAATATTCCAGGCGGGTATGAAAAATGCGGGGGCCTGACACGTGTCATTCGATGGCCTCCTTTGATAGCACGAGAAGTTTCGAGGCCAACGGAGCAACAGGGCCCACACTTCCTTCACAAACCCGACTCGTTCCCTCTCGGTACCCAGAGACTACATCGGAGATGGTGTAGTTTACAAGCGGCCGCAGGTGAGCCCTACTCGAAACGCGCCCAAACTTTTACCACACCCTACAGGGGCCATGTTATGACACCGTGCCCCCCCCTGGTGGTTGGGCCTGCCCCTCCCTCGTCTGCAAAAGGCCTACGCATGTCGCAAAGACATCACATAGGACTTTACATGCCGCTTCTGGGCATGATTTCATGTGCCGCCTTGCAGATCTGCAATTTCCGGCACCGAAACCCTAGCAGTGCAATAAATGTCTCAAATATTCCAGGCGGGTCCGAAAAATGCGGGGGCCTGACATGTGTCATTCGATGGCCTCCTTTGAGAGCACGAGAAGTTTCGAGGCCAACGGAGCAACATGGCCCACCCTTCCTTCACAAACCCGACTCGCTCCCTCTCGGTACCCAGAGACTACATCGGAGATGGTGTAGTTTACAAGCAGCCGCAGGTGAGCCCTACTCGAAACGCGCCCAAACTTTTACCACACCCTACAGGGGCCATGTTATGACACCGTGCCAGCTCCCGAGGATTTCCGGCATCATACGATTTTCTGAGGATTTAAACGGTTGGATCAGGCATGGCCCAAAGGTAATTTTGTAGGGTAACGCAGCAGAAAACAAAAATTTTCCGACCTACGCACCAGCCCAGGACCACTATGGAGACTGCATACAAGGTTTGATCATTTTCGTTACCGACTCGAAGCGCAGCGGAAGTAGAGTCGATGACGATCGGCGGTGCAGATCCCCGCAGCTAGGATTTACAACCTCCCAACCGCGAGGATGTATACCCTCGTCTTCCCTTCGGACAGCCCTCCGGGAGGCTGTCGAACAGTCCCCCAGACGATGTCGCGGACAGCCCTTCGGGAGGACCTTCGAAACTCGAACGGTCACTCGGACAGCCCTTCGGGAGGACTCACAGAACTCGGACCGTCACTTGGACAGCCCTTCGGGAGGCACTCTCGAACAGCCCCTCGGGCACTAAGATCGAAACTACGACCTCTCTACAGAGTTGCACACATACGGTGTCATCTATCCGGCAGGGCTTCGCCGTCCAGAACTAGTTCCTGCCGGAACCCAAACAGCCTTTCGGCTCTACGAAACTCTTTTCGTGGGAGGGAGAGAGAAGCCAGATAACATCTTGGCATGTGTATGAGAGCAAGGGATGGGGAAATGGCTGCCAAGATCACTCCTATATATAGGCTAGCCAAGGGGTAAAATTGTCACACAAAAACCCCAAAGTGCCCTTGGAATATCCCTTTCCAAAAGGGAATATGCCATATGGGAGTGCCATGTGGAGCACCATGGTGCTCCACCTCCTTGGCCGGCCACCCTTGGGGGGGGACCCCCCCCCATGAGGTGCCATGCCCTCCTTCCCCTTCTAGAAGGCCCTTTTGGAATTTCCAAAAAGGTGCTTTCCATAAAATTCCCAAAAAGCACTTTACTATTCACGACGACATTTTTCAGCGTCCGTTCGAACTGAAAATATTTATGTGGGCTTAGAACATTTCCAGTACCCACTAAAATAATTTTCAATGCGTTCTGGAACAATTCCAGTTTAGTGATTTCATCTGCGAAAAGCATCTGAAGCGGTTCCGGCAGCCCCGGAACATTTCCGGTTTTTCTTCCAGAAAATTCCCAGAAGTTTCCAGAATGATTCTGGTATCCTCCAAGAATTATCAGGCATGTGCCGAAACCATTTTGACTTAATGGTATCCCCTGAAACAACTTTTCAGTTTCACCGGAACTCATCCGGTGACCTCTCTCTGCGGAACTTTTCCGCTATCCGAAACTTTTCGGTGTCCGAAACTTTTTCGGTGATTTTCTCTCAGACTCCCTGTCTAGTATTCAGCAGATAGATGACCCTTAAGCGTGTGACCCTATAGGTTCGGTGAAGTATAGACATGACACGGAACCCCTTCCGATCAGTGATCAACATCGGAGCCGTGGACACCCATATTGACCCCTATACCCACACGAATGAATATTTGAGTGAACCTCCAGTTGCCGTGTGCTATTCCTGTTGCTTCGTGATATGTTACAAATACCCGAGGTGAGACATGTTGGCATTCCCGTGGATCAACACTTGTCCACTATGCTAGTTACCTCGTTACCGGTATTGTTCTCTTTTCTCGTTACCATGTTCCGGCATCCCCGTGATCAAATCACAAAGTGTCTGGCCAGACGATGATGGATACCGTAACACCGAGAGGGCCCAGAGATATCTCTCCATCGCCGGAGGAGCAAATCCCAATCTTGAGCTATCAAGTTACTTGACACACTTTTCCATGAACCCGTAAGCCGCCGTAATAGCCACCCATTTACGGATGACGTTTAACAAACCCCAAAGTTCATGAAGCAAGCATGAAGAAACTCGATACTCTCATGGTCTAAGGAATCATGCAAACATTAACCATCTCTATGTTATTAACCATTAACTTGTGACCAAAGAATCTCATAGCATAACATCAATCGGGTCGATTCAACACAAATGTTCTGCTAACATTGTGCCCTCAAAATTGCTGGCATAGTCATGCCCATGATCAGGAAAACAGGATCATCATGCAATACTTGAGCCAGTCATAGAGGCTTGACTAGGAATACATTTTATCGTTTATTATTCCACACGTGCATATGAGTCTTCCTCCGAGCCTCGTTTTATTTGCAGACTCGAGAACCATAGCAGTTATAGCATGGAACATAAACCTAATTATGAACAGGGAGATAATCAATAACATTTATTATTGCCTCTAGGGCATATCTCCTACAGACTCCCACTTGCACTAGAGTCAATAATCTAGTTAATGCTAATGCACTTTACACCTGTGGCACACCGGTGTAAATATGCTTCGCTTGTGGTATAGCCTGAATGTCCAACGGATCTGACGACTTCAGCTCCGTGTGTATCTTTGCATATCCTCGCGTCTTCACGCTTTCACAAAATTCATATTTTGTGTGGACTTGGCTTCGTATGTATGCGAATCACAGGTCGAACCTGGATTCCTCAGACTGAGTTATGGAGCAACTACTTGCAGTAGTGTCCCATTGACAAAAGCCATCTTGGAACCATACTAAGTTCATGAATGAACTATATGATTCAACATCTTCTTTGTCGCTTTTAAAAGCGGCAACATACTTTGCCTCTGTTATAGAATTCGCCACAGTAACTTGTTTGGAACAATTTCCAACTACCGTGCCACCATATTGTGTATTGCACAAAACCCTTAACATAAATCGAAAATCGCTTGGAGCATGGATGAAGACTGTATCGATGTAACCTTTTACAACGAACTCTTCATGATCTCCGCTTGCGAGAAAACATGTCATCAGTGCTACTATAGTACTTAATGACCCTTTTTCACTGTTGTCCCATGATCAGTACTTTTGATCACTTTGGTATCTATACTTGCAACAACTTTGGGAGTATTGGACATATCTGGTTGTTTTTACATACCATGGAATACATGATTAATTCCAAACACGAAGAGGGTGGAATCTCCATCATGTATTTTGCTCATCAGTGTTTTGGGGACACGAGTCTTGCAAAAACTCTTTCCATGTGACTTCGGCAAGAATCACTCCTTGACGTTTTTAATGCTAAAGGTTTTAGCATCTTGTCAATATGTATCTTTGCTCAGCCCCATTAGGTAAATCTACTCCATAGATCATCATGCCTAATATAAAGGCTATTTAGCCCAAGCACTTCATCGAAAACTATTTTCAAATGAAGTCCTAATTCGTGTCAAGAATTATTTCCAATTAACAATGTGTCAAGCACACAAGGTTTTTAGAAATTTTGTTATGCTCCCACTTACTTCTTGAATAATAAGCATCTTCGTTACCATTGATGAAGTCAAAACCTTTTTGACCATTTCATCAACGCAATTCCAACTCCATTTTGCTCTCTTCTGTCCATTGCTGGAACTCTGAAGTATGCACATTCACTAGCATCCTCTGGATCGACAAAATACTTTGGACTGTATCACATCACAGTCCTGGTTGCATTTCCATCTTATGGAAATCCTTGGCATCCATGTTTCATATCTCATGACTGAAAATGTATTAATTGCTAGTCAACAACCCGAACCGACTTTAAGCATCGCTACGGTGAAACAATCTCATCGTAGTCAACTCCTTGAACTTGTATTGCAACAGTCAGCTTCAATGAGATAAACATTTTTATTCCGTATCATTTTAAGTTCCATAAATATTCGTTAGACTCTAAGTCTTCCGAAAGGTGTATCAGGTTTTAATCTTGAATCACTTATATGGAAACTAACTCGGGTTGTATGGCATTTAGCCAATTCCGGAGTCAGGGCCCATCAACGCTTCCTTGTGTATCGTAGGTATACTGTTGTCTAATAACAATATCTCGTTTGCGCACCTGAGAGGTTTGCACGAGCCTTGCCTACGTTTCAGCTGCAAGTTCGACCGAAGTCCATACATTTTTAGTAGAGACTTCCCTATCAGTCGCAATAGGAAACCCTGGAATTACTTCCAAGGTCTCTTTCCTTTGACCTGATGACGGAGATACTGGTTATCTCGTCGAGTTGCATTATTCTCCCACTGACCTTTTTGAAAGACCCATTTTCTTCAAAAGCATACCGTCTTTGTGGCAAACCTATTTGCCTCGGTATAGTGAGGGAGGAATCCCAATTGCTTGGGATAACCACAAGTAGCACTTGTCTGATTTGGAATAGGTTTGTAACCTTTTACACAAGCCCCATTACCAAATGTTTAAGAAAATTAACATGGTTGGTTGTACCATACCATGGCGTCATTTCAACAACCTAGATTGAGCTCTTTTCAGTTGTAAAAGCCGTAGTCCTCTAAGCATCACTCTTTAAACAGGGATAATGGCAAATTTATATATGTCATCTTTGATCTTACATGTCATAAATGGTTTGATTACATCTTCACGGACTTCACCACATGCAGTGGTGCTCCGGGAGGTGTAAGTTATGAAACTACTATTTCACACATCATCAGACATTCGCTAAACTTGTAACTCAAATATTCCTTTCTCGGCAATCGAATTGTAGAAACATAATTTTCTTTGTTACAATAACTTCTACTTCATTTTTGAAAACCTTTCGAATGAATTCAAAAGATCCAGACTTAACGTCTCATCAGTAAATCCACATATCTACTTGAGTCCTTTCTGAAGATAGATAAATCCACACTACAAACAACATTTATCGGACTACACAATCAAATGTATGATCACAATAAGTTTTGTTGTCCGTTCCTTATGGCCTTGAACGGTATTTCAGTCACTTCACTTTTCGGAGGAAGTTGCAAGTGTCAGATGATTCAAATCAAGGACTTCAAAAATCCATCATATGGAATTTTCCATGCGGGTTTCTCCAATGTGACCGAATGCAGTGCCACACTTGTGTGGTATTCTTTTAGCCTTATGACATTTAGCGTCAGTTGTTATGGATGTTCATATTACCATCAATATTCATAACATACGTCCCATCGATGATGGAAGTATGGCCCTCATGTTATTCATAAACTGAACAACAATTGTTCTTCTATGAACAATTCTTTGGCACAAACATGTGCAAGGCCTAGAGTGTATGAACTCTAAATGAATTATGAAAGTAAACCCAGAGGTAATGTATTATTATCAATATTCATAACATACGTCTCATTCATATGAAGTATGGCCCTTATGTTATTCTACATCGAACATCAAAGTTCTCTTATAAACAAACTTCTTGCAAGATACCTATGCAATGGGCTAGAGTTTGTGAAACTCCAAACGAATTAAAAAATAAACAGACGGTAATCACCGATGGAAGGTATAGTAACATTTACTTGTTCCCGGTGTATACCTAAAACTCATTTCTGCTAGTCTTTCAGCCTAGTAGTTCTTACATCGATTTGCAACAGAAGCAATCGAGCGGGTATCTTTGTGATTACTCACAATACCCAAGAATCAGTGATTAACAATTTAATCAATAATTCCCAAGCTATATCTTTACCAGCCTTCTATACATCAAAAACTTGTATGACATTCATACATGAGCTGGATATTCCCTGACTCTTTCTTTCTGCCTTATACTTCTAACAGTTTAACTTTCGTATTTCCTACTCCTCAGAAAAGCACCGAACTTAAGAGTGGGCTTAGCCCTGGACTTCCTAGGCGTGAAAGTCTTACTAACACCCTTCAACACTTCCTTTCTCTTTAAGTTGTTGTTTTATTCACCTTCATCATATGACAGGCGTTTCTTCTGGATCCCTCTCTTATCAGTCTAATGCATAGTAAACTCCTTTACTAATAGTTTGCAAACAAACATTGCTTTGGCTATCTCTATCTTTTAGCCTTTGTCTGTCTCTAAAATGATTTTCAGATTCCATGAATATCACAAACATCCAAACTTTCAAGTTTGGGGTCTCATGGAACAAACATATTGCCTCACTGAAATGGAATTCTAGCTTTGGATCGAACGGACGAGAGTCCATGATCATAGCATAAGCGAAGAGATACCGAAAGTATGCGAATAGGACAAAGTCCTTCTCGTCACTCTTGAGGACAATCCTCACATTACGTTACCAACCGTAAAGTTTTAACCAGATTTTACAGCTATTCAATTTTACAGGGAAGGTGGAAATGCGTAGCCATTATTCTAAACCTATTATGCAATCACACTTAGACAGTTGTTCAAAATTAATTGCACTGAGAATTAAAAGAATTAATTCTACAGGCGCTCCGCCCACTCAAATCAATATCTCTCATAATTGATTGTGAGTGATTCAAGATCCCGTTTTGCAATCACGCATGATGGTAGCACACTGATGACGAAATCTCAACTCGGTAGGCAAACCTTGCCAATTCACATCTCTATGTGACTCTTGTTCATCTTCGATGCGTGTGTTCCGAGCTCATGATTCATGCCTGAACGTCAAGACAACCAATGATCTCTGCGAGGTCTAACTCACCCGCCTCACACATCCCTAATTTCGTACCCATGTTAGCATGGCAACCCCGAAAAGTTAGGTGCCACTGACGGTGCTGCACACTTGGGAGAGAACATCTAACTAATTGATATTTTTGTGAGAGATCACCTAATAAAAGCGACTACCCGCGCAATCAAGAAGGGTGCATCATAAGGGATCAAACATCTCAGGCAATCATATAGCATGATATGGTATAGCCCTTTCTGACGGAGAAGACTTGTATTTCTTCGTCTTCGGCATTTGCGTCGGTGTTCACCTTCGCGAAGATTGCCACCACCTTGTCGATGCACCAGATAATATTGCTATCTCTATAGCTAATTAAAATATGCATTCAACAAGGTTGACACGCAGGTCATTTAAGTGGCATCATATAGGCCCAGCCCATGCCGAAATCATGACACGCAGGTCATTAATATATTTACATCATATGTCATCTCATACATAATCAAATTATTATGAGCACTGCTATACCACATCATGCACATGTAACCCTCCGCAAACCAGTTAAGCCCCTAATGGTTCATGCAAAAATAACTAGGTTTTTGTGGCTTCTAAGGTTTCGAAACAACCAGAAGCTACCAACGTCCATCTCAAGTATGATATTCAAGTCGCTAGATTAACTTTCAGGGTTGTATGAAACCGAGATAATAAAATCTCGAGCCCATACTAACTTCGCATACGCATGACCCCCGTGGCAGACATATACTGCATTGCCCTTTGTTTGCGAAATTTCATCTTTCTTTTTAACGTACGATGGAATGCAATGAACTGTTAGCACTTCGTTGATCAGTCAGGATCGCGGATTGCCAGAACATTGAAACTCCACCATCTGTATCAAGATCAGAAATATGCAAATTCCAGGGACGCAACAAGAACATCAGGTACAGATTTCATCTTGCTCCCCGCACAAATAATTTTCAGTATAAACTCATCTAACTATCTACTACCTAATATTGTGCAACAACACCATACATCTCCATGTATTCTAGATCGCAACCTGCATCTACGCATAGCACGGCTCATGATGCCCATGTGGTAACGCAGACAGAAAACAAAAAATCCGACCTACGCACCAGCCCAGGACCACTATGGACGACTGCATACAAGGTTTGATCATTTTCTTACGACTCGCAAGCGCAGCGGAAGTAGAGTCGATGACGAACGCGTGTGCATATCCCCGCAGCTAGGATTTACAACCTCCAACCGCGAATCTCTCCCTCTCTCCCCGGACAGCCTCCAGGGGGCGGTCGAATAGTCCCCCGGACGGTGTCCGGCGCAGCCCTCGGGAGGACCTTCGAAACTCGACGGTCACCTCGGACAGCCCTTCTGGGAGACTCCAGAACTCGGACCGTCACTTGGACAGCCCTTCGGGAGGCACTCTCGATACAGCCCCTCGGCACTAAATCGAAACTACGACCTCTCTACAGAGTTGCACACTACGGTGGCATCTATCCGGCAGGGCTTGCGGTCCAACTAGTTCCACGGAACCCAGACAGCCTTTCGGCTCTAACGAAACTCTTTTCGTGGAGGGA